>JAQIWA010003128.1:0-11240 GCA_034693305.1 Eueremaeus valkanovi | reverse complement strand
CTCAAATATATTCAAAATATATTCAAATGGACTAATGAGAGCGAAGAACAGTATTCAGAAGACTAGTCTATAAAAGCTGGGTCAGAACCGAAGAAGTGCGTTCAGAATCGTGTGCCTTGATCAACGATAGTATGAGTTCTTTTTAGAGCTATCAATACCCCGTTGGTTAGGAATAGATCGTTAGGTTAGTTAGGGAAAACCAGACCAGTTTAGCTTAGATTAGCTCCTTTTGAATACTTTTGTTCTCTTAGTTTCTGATCTCAAACCCAAATCTGACCGTTTTATATCTAAATTATTACCAGTTTTGTATTTTGTGCTAAAACGAATATCTTGTACTCTTTTTGGACCAAAAATAAAACATTTTTATTAATTCAAACGGAAGTTCTATTTATTAATGGCAAAACGGGCCTTCCGGCCCTCAGAAGACCTCAACGAGTGCATTAGGCCTCCCGCTGCCAAGTGAGTGCCGCCCCCCCGAAGTAGCGGTCCTACATTATTTGGTGTTTGGTTGCGGGGCATTGTGCTCTGAAATCTGATTTTCAACACATAAACGACCGCCTAAGTTAAACAATGCCTCGATTGAGGTCATCTTTAACGGCTTCACCGCTCTATGAACTAAATGGAACCAGGCGTTCCAGACCAAAACCGTACTCAGTCGAAAGTGATTCAGACAGTGACGATGAACAAATACGCGCTGAATCCGAAGAAGAATATGCCGACGAACCCAATGTAGACCTGTATGAGGACACAGATCTATATTATCCCGAACTACAAGTGACGAATGACAATAACAACACTGAAGAACAGCAAAACGCACAAACGAATGGAGGAATCGACCTCAATGAGTCCAATGAAGAGGAAGACGACAATGTGGAGATGGACGAAAGCTCTGACGAGGTCCAATCAGACCTCTCCGCTGAAAGTGAAGACGTTGAACGCGAAATGAGAGATGCTCTCGCAGAACGGCATCGCGCAGAAAAACAAGCACGTGCGCAAAGGATCAACCAAAGACGAGAACAGCTCCGACAATATCAGGAGGAGACCAACAGAATCCGCAATAGCGCTCAACCGAGTCGAACAGTCCGTGCTGGACGGAGCGAACCAATACCAATACCAACCCGCTCAGGAACGGTCGAAACAGACCATGCACATACTCGACGTGCCGCCAGTAGACAGATGCCACGGCTTCGGCCCCAAACAGGACCTCTAGCGCAACAAAGAAGACCGACCGATACCAAATCAACGCCTCTCAGTGATTCAGATGAGAGTGACTCAGCTCAAGCGACTACTGGAAGTACATCGACAATCGAAGTGGTGCAGTGCCTAACGCGAGAATTGCGTCGTGTGCTCGGCAAGAGTGTGCCAAAAGCCGCAGTCATCAAACAGCCTGCGCCCAAGTTCGATGGGACCTCCTATCAGGCCATCGACTGGATCAAAGAGTACGAAGCCATTGCTCAAGCCAATGGGTGGACAAACGCTCAAAAGGGGTCACAATTACGAACAGCTTTGACTGGAACCGCGCGAGAGTGGTACGATGGCGTTTTTGACGGGGCACAACACACCTGGACCGAATTCTACGACGAGTTCATGAAGGTCTACAAACCAATAGACTACGACTGCGAGGTAAGACGAAGGGTCTATACTCTTCGGCAGAAATTTACTGAACCTCCTACTCATTACTTGAATCGACTGCTGAAACTGAGCAACAATGTCGAACCGAGGTTGACAGAGACCGAAAAGATCGCTATTGTGAGACGTGGGCTGCTGCCTACCTTTGCCGAATATGTGATTAAAGAGGAGACGATCGATGACATAAGAACTACCCTGACCCATTTAGAAAGAATAAGGGGTACTAAACCTAATCAGTACGAAGGAACCCCGAAATATCAAAATGGGAAGCCTAATCAAGGCCAAAATAGGGGTCAAAACGACACACAAAATAGGGAGTCGCGCAATCAAAGAAATGACTCAACTGCAAGCGATTTCAGACAAGCGAATACCGACTTTAAATATATTTGCTATAATTGCGGTAATCGAGGTCACCCTCAGAGGGACTGTCCATTTCCCAGAGATATGGACAAAATTAGAGCCAACTTCGAGAGGGTAAAAGCAAAAAGGGAAGCAGCGAATAACGATAACCCGACCCTAATTAGACGGCCCAATAACGCCAATACTGGTACTCCAGAAGTACAACAGGTAGAAGTAGTCAAAAAAGGGTTAAAACGAAAACCAGATTTAACCAAACCTAAAACCAAACGGGTAAAATTTGAGGAAAAGAAAGTGAAAAAGGATAACTGGAACCCCTCTAGAGGCACGAATATGCTGATGGGACTCAAAGATAAAGGGAGTAGTGTGGCCAAGGTACCAGTGCTACCAGTTCTAGTGAACGGTCACATCATTAACGCTTTGTTTGATACTGGAGCGAATGTTTCAGTTATGTCCACCCGCTTAGCCAAATTCCTAAAACTTGACCCAATTCCGTGGACAGGAGGCCCAATGAAGGCAGCCGGAGGTAATGAGTGCCTGCCTGCTGGCCGTGTCGGAAAGACTCGAGTGGTTTTCTGTGACCACGCCGTAGAAATCCCGTTCGTAGTTATAACTAATCTCAAACCTCATGTGCTCCTGGGTATTGATTTCCTTAAATCAATGGAGCTAGTGATTATACCATTCCATAACATGATTATCGACGCCACCAAACTTTTGGGAAAAGAGCGCGTAGAACGTGCTGGACCGGGTTTCTGCCCCTATCCCCGCTTAATCGCTAGGAAATGGGAGGTCAAAGCACTAGACGCCCTTTATGCAGTTCCTATAGACCAGGATGAGAGCTATAGAGAACCTGACCCGTTGTCCAACGAATCAGAAGAGAAATATATGCATACCGATAGAACCAGCTTCAGCGAAACAAGTGGAGACTCAGAATCTGAACCCGAATTGTCATACATAGACCACTATAGCGAATACTGTACTTCGACCCCCAATAGCACCTGTCAGGAAGTCTCAGACACCGAGGGGACTGAAACAGAATCCGAAGGAGAGGAACCGGAGAGCCCGAATAGAACAGACAATAGCGAAACTAGCTCCGATGAGAGTAATAGTGAACCTCCCTTTGACTGGAGACAGGCTATACTGGCCGTCATCTCAGACGAGCCCTTGAATGGCGAGTTCGCTTTCTTAGAACGTGTCAATACACTGGTTGTGTGGATGAACGGTATGATCCCAGCCTTTCTCCATACACCCCGCTCATTCCCGCCTAAGAGTCAGTTAATCCACGACATAAAAGCTTATTTCCCTGTTGACGGACAGTTTATGATCGAAATGAATACTACTCACCCGGAACTGACTATGCATGAGGGACTAGTTAGCCTCCGACAGGGGCGCACGCAAGTGGTGATCATAAACAATGAATGTTGTTTCGTACACCCGGAACGATTGAGTATTGCATTCAAACTAATACCCATTGAAGGGACTGTATTGAACATTCCCGAGCTTGAGCCGGGCTATTCAGGAGAAATTAATGCTTTATACGAACCACCCGAGAATCAAAACAATAATAGTGACAGCAATGATAATAATACCGATAATGGTGACAGTAATGAACCTCCAATTGAACCACAAAACGAGGGAAACAATACTGAGAGTGACGATTATGTCAAGACTTTCAATATTGGCCCACAACTGACCGCTGAACAGCGCTCACAAATAATGCAATTGTTAATTCGATTTAGAGACCGTTTTGTATTCGAAGGCGATGACCTAGGTCTAGTACCTGGGATAAGCCATACCATAGACACTGGGGATAATAAGCCCGTAGGTCAACCACCCTATAGAGTATCACAATGGGAGATGAGGGCTATTGAGGAACAGGTGAAAGAAATGCTGGCCAAAGGAGTCATTGAACCTGTTCTCTCCCAGTGGTCGTCCCCAGTAGTCATTGTTAGCAAACGGGACAAGTCGTTGAGATTCTGTGTTGATTACAGAAAGTTAAACAAAATCACAAAAGATGACAAATACCCACTGCCGCGGTTAGACGATGCCCTTGACATTCTGGGTAAGAATGATCTGTTCACAACTCTTGACTGCTGCTCAGCTTATTGGCAGATCAAAGTTGAAAACGAGTCTCGCGAGAAAACCACTTTTATATGCCATATGGGAACATTTCAGTTTAACTTCATGCCCTTCGGTCTTAAAAACGCACCTGCGGCAATGTCCAGAGCGGTAAATAAGATCTTTGAGAACGAGAATAGAAAGACCTGCATGGTTTATTTGGATGACTGTATAACGTTCTCAAAGGGGTTTGAACAGCACCTGATTGTTCTCGAACGCCTATTAACACTAATGCGAACTTATAACTTGAAGCTTAAGCCCTCCAAATGCTTTTTTGCGCGAGAATATGTTTCATATCTAGGCCATAGAATTAGTGCTAACGGCATAATACCCGATCCGGACCGAACCGCCGCAATCAGAGATTATCCGCAACCAAAAACAGTTCGAGACGTTAGATCCTTTTTGGGATTCGTAAACTTCTATAGAAGATTTATTGATTTCTTGGCCTACTTTGCCTATCCATTGACTCTTTTGCTTAAGAAAAACCAATTGTTTGTATGGGGTGAACACCAAAAAGCCTCGTTTGACCTGTTGAAAAATAAACTCTTAAATCCACCGATTTTAGCCCATTTTGATGAGAACGCACAGGTCATTCTCAGAACCGATAGTAGTACCTTTGGATTGGGCGGTCATTTGGTACAAATACCCCCCAATAAGACCAGAAAAGAGGGCCAATTGCTTGCCTGCGTGAGCCGCACTCTCAGTCCAGCTGAGAAGAATTACGGTATTTCCGATCTCGAATGTTTAGCCATAATCTATTCGATAGAGAAACTTAGAGTATATCTCTACGGTCGCCATTTTACAATCGAGACAGACCATCACGCCCTATGCTATCTAATGCGAATAACCAAACCGATCGGACGCCTGTGCCGGTGGTCAATCCTGCTCAGCTCACACGACTTTGAGATCAATTACAATAAGGGCACCAAACACGGTGACGCCGACTGCCTCTCCCGCTACCCTTTACCGGCCGAAGCTATAGATCTTGACCGAGACTATTTTACTGAAAAAGGGATAGGATTGAGTGTATACTCATTAGAATGTGATCTGGGGACTTCCAAGGCCCAAGTGCTCGAACTAACACCCGAACAAATGCGGGCAGCCCAAAGAAATCAGGCAAACCTAAGAAAGATTATCAATATCCTCGAAGGAGGGGTCAAAAACAAACAGTTCGGAGACCTCAGTGCCCGCTTTATTGTCTATAATCGAATGTTATACCGGAGGTGGGTAGAAGAGGGCAACGTAAGGTATTTGCTCTGTATTCCCAAAGTCTATACCCACTAAATTCTCGAAATGTGTCATAATTCGAGCTTTGCTGGCCATGTAGGGCAAAAGAAAACAATCTCTAGAGTAAAGCAGAATTACTATTGGAAGGGTTTTCACGAAGACGTTAGTGAATACGTAAGGACATGTAAGCCATGCCAGCTGTATAAGACCAGTAACACCAAAACATACGGCCTATACAAGCCCCTACCCATACCTGAGAAACCATTCCGGGATATCAGCCTAGACTTCATAGGACCGGTCGTCTTGACCAAGTCTGGGAACAGATATATCTTAACTATAAACTGTCGATTCTCTAAATACGCTTTTGCGAAGGCCTTACCAGACATCAAAGATCGCACTATAATTAGAGTCCTCATTGAAGACTATTTTACTAAATTCGGTACCTGTGATGTGTTGCTCACTGACAGAGGAACAAACATCTGTAGTGAATACAGCGAGAATTGCTTCGCGTTATTAGATATAGTCCACCACAAGACTACTGCCTACCATCCCGAGACCAATGGTCAGACGGAGTGTTTCAATAAGTTTATTGTGACTGCCGTCTCAATCCTTGCTGGGTCACAGATAGATCAGTGGGACAGATATCTTCACCAAGCAGTCCATGCCTATAATACAAGTGTTCATTCAACCACTAAATATACCCCTCATTATATGGTATTTGGAGTGAACGCCAAAATAAGTGCCGAGAGTAGAACAGGCTATGTCGAACTGACAGATCGACTACATGACCGCATGAGTCAGATCTATGACCTACTCGAAGACCGTGACAAAGCCAGGACTAATGTTCGTAAAAGGCAATTAGCCAATAAAGCACTCATAGACCCCAAACGGGCAGAATTAGAACTGAAAGTAGGCGACAATGTTTTGTTGAGTCAAAAACATTTGAAATTAACGAAGGGAGGAAAAATGAAAAATAAATATGCAGGTCCATACGTGATAACCAAAAAAGTCAATGACCTCCTGTATGAAGTAACCACTAAAAGCGACCCGCCATTTGTGGCTATTGTCAATGTGAGACGACTCAAGCGCTATTTTGAGCCAAAGACAGACCTAAACGATACCTTGTCCGACGAATTGGACGAAGAGTTTGCTCGCGAGGTTAGTCAGAAGGACATGGAGAGTGAGGACAGCCAAGACACTGAGGTATATACTGAGGTCAGCGATATAGAGACCGAGATATGTTCCGAGGCAGAACAACCACTCACTCCGCCGCCCGAGTATAGACGAACTCCACCCCGTAATAGACGCGTACCAGAGCGTTTCAGGGAGTTTGTGTTGGGTTCACTGTCCACAGAATAGCGAAACCCGACTAATCGATAGCCCCTACGGTAACAGACCCTATGCCTGGAAAACAAGTATTGTATATATAAACCCCTCATTAACCTGCAATCGGAACAGACGACTGATATATAAATAGATCTAAATTTTATGAATGTTTGTGAAATGAACTGGGTATACTAACCATACAGTCAGCCAATATTAAAATAAACCGAACCCCAATTTAACCGTGCCTTCAGAAATTTAATCAATACTCGAAAAATTACACAATATGATCGAACCGGGTTACGCTTGACCCAGTGCAAGCAGCAGAGTGGGGGCGTTCAACCCTAGTGAGCCCCTATTCATTAATAATTGTGGAGTAATACGGAATCTCATAAATAACTCGAGCTCTTTTGTGAGGAAGATGTATAGACCCCAAACCCCTAATTGGCCAATTAATCCATGATCACTCATCCATCTGAGTCGTGTCATAAAGGATCTAAACTACGAGAAGGATCCCTTTATCCAAAATCCATGGTAGTGCTCAAACTAAGTTAAAATGAGACTCAAATGAAATCAGAGTAGCGCTTAAACAAAGTTAGAGCAGAGCTCAGAAGAAGCCAAGAACAGAGTTCAGAAAAAAAGAGCAGAGTTCAGGTGAAGGATCAGAGCAGAGCATTAAGCCCCAATTAGCCCATAAGATAATTAAGACTATCTGATCAATATGTTTTGATTGTTTTAGAAGCTGATTTGGCAGTGTCAGAGTTCATGAATGTAATGTGTTATACGAATCTGGCATTTCTTTGTTCGAATGAAAATCAAATTATTGTGTAGTAATGAGAGAATGAATGAAAACCAATGCAAAAGCTTATAATAAGTATTGATCAAAACCCTGAGGGCAGTGTTCAAAAATCACCAGAAATTGTAGAAATTAATCGAATGTATGAGTGAATGTGCGAAAGCGATGAGAAAATCAAACAAATGAGATGAACAACACATACATTAATTAGCAGAAATAAGTTCTGGGATTGCAGAAAAAGTTAATCCTTTTCATCAATAAAATAGCCGATACCATACAAAGACCTATTAGCAAAAACAGTTTTCTCAGAACTCAAATGTGAAAATGTTTTTCTCAAATGCGCCCAAAATAATCCATAATTCAAATTAGACACAGTTTTGAGAGCCACCAAAACCGGGTCTTCACCTGCGATTGCATAAGAAAAAGCAATCACAGTCTAGACAACTCTTTCTTATCCAGTGTTCGCCACAAAAGTTACCCATTATATAACAATAACCACCTAATATACCAGTTCTGTGTAGCAAACTTTCTTTTATGTTAAAGAATACTTTTGATAATTGTGTAAAAATAGTTTCCATTTTTCTAATTTAATAATGAACTTCAATCAGCGATTAGTGGTGCAAATGTACCGATTCTCTGAAGCCATCCATAGAGAGTATGTGCGCATTGTCAACGCTAACGGATTAGCTGCGGATGACAGAGAAAGGGCGCAATATAGTCATGGATTAATGACTGGAATGTTCATCATGACCTTCTTTATGTGGGTGATGACCATTCTGGCAGTGCTTCTCTATGCCAGACTAACTTTCTGATTGACCTACACTCTTTATCACCTAATGTAAGCTTAAAAAAAAAAATAGTCCCTTTTATACAAAACAAACATTTTTATTTCTATTCAAATAATTCTTGAAAATAGTTTTTCTATCGAAAAATAATGTAACCAAAAATCCAATTAAAACAACACTACATATCGTTAAACATGTTCAAATTGACACAACCACAAACAGATACACTCGATAGACAGACTATCAGATTCTGCATAACTGAATCATTTAGTTTTTAGTTTCTTTTTATCCTTATTTTATGTTTATTCTGTTTTGAATGACCTTTATTTTATATAACCACACCCTTTTGGGAGCCTATTTTTTAAATAATTTAATTTTTAGCCAATATTTTATGAAATAATATTAATCCTAACCTCTGTAGAATCGAATTCTGTTCAAAGAGAAAAAAAATAGAGAAATCTTACAAAAAAAAAAATATAAAACTAAAGAAAATAACAAAAAAAAATACTATAAAAATCAGAAAAACTATCAAAAAAGTGTGAACCATATCCCCAAATATATAGCAATTTAGAATTTAAAGTTAATAATGTTCATCCTTTAATAAGCAATAAACTGTAAAATAATTTATTTAATTACAAATATATTGAGGAAATAATGGTGTAATGAGACTGTAATTCGGGTCAAAGTACTCAGATGTCGCTAGTGTTGTGTACCCATAGAAGCATGCGATTGCAGAACAAGAAGTGTAGCGCCAATCACAGCAGGGTATAGTGACAAACGATACGTTCGATTTCATATGAAATGATGTAATCGTTAAGTGTTCGACCGATTGTTGTCTTAGTTTACCGCAAATATTCCTCCATTTTAACTATTTTGGTGACAATTAATTCATTTGAAAACAGTTCTTATAAACAATTGAAGTCTGTTTGAGGTGCGAAAGCTGTGTACTAAGACTTTCAAAGAAACCTAAACCTCAAGTGAACTATAAAATAAGAAAAACAATCAGTTTTCAGACCACCCGTTGGGTTAGTTAAGAGTGACCGCCATTTGTGCGATCAATAGTGCCAATGAAACGATCGATACGTAAGCTAAACCAAGAACAGAGAGCCCGAGCTTTGGCATACTTGGAAGAGCTGTGTCTACCCATGGATGACAGTCTCACTGAAGAACAGGACGAAGAGTACGTCGAAACGAACTCTGAAGCCATCCAAGCAGCCCTCGAGGCAGACCAACCGTCCGATAACGAGACAAACGACACCAATGAGGAAGAAGATGGGCGGGACGCTAACCCTCAGCCCACCACCAGTGGCCGGAGCAAACAGACTGACAGCGACTTCATTGTTCGCACAGACATCACCACAAACATCGAAAAAGTTGACGCCAGTACCGGAGCCCCCATCGAACCGGTAGTGCTGTCAGGCACAGCCGACTACGACTACTGGACGGAACCATTAGCTAAGAGCCAAAAGCAAACATTGGCCCAATTGGATCCCATTGGAGCTCCCAAGAGAGGTCCCGATGCCCCTGACTTCTCTGAACGAAAGAGGTATCCAATGGCCATCGAAGGTGTTGTCGAAGACATCAGACATGGAGTCATCAAAGGCGGAGGAGAACAAGACACTACTCGCTGGATCGAAGACATCCCGCTCCCCGCAAACGAAGAAGAGGTCCCAAAACATGTGCCCGTCATCGCTGCATCAAATGCCAGCAAATAAAGCCCGACAGTGTCCTATGTGCCCCGATTCAGGGCCGGCGCCAAGAGAACTACCACCCACTGCACCCGTTCTGCACCTCTTGTGCACTAAACTCGCGCCTCATATACCATGTCAAGGAACGAAGCTATGGCTGTTGTCATGGCGGAGTTCACGTCCAACAAGACTACCGAATAAGTCTGGAAAGGGGTCACTTCCTGATGGGAACCCTGGACTACTACAAAGAGTTCTTCGGGTGTCTCATCATATGCTATTGTGGTATTTACCTACCGGTAGAGCTGTTCCGCACACACGGCTGCGATCAAATGCCACTCAAAGAGAGACCACAGGGCTATGTAGAGCCTGACGCTAAGATCAAAGAAGTCCAACGCAAACTGGCCAACAAAGGAGACGAAGTTCGAAGTCTGGCCATTAAGAACAGCGCCCTCGACCAAGAGCTCAAGTCCCTGAAGACACAATTGGCACAGGCCAAGAGCGCACAAGCAGCCGATCGTCAGACTCTGGCCCGTATCCATCAATTGGCCGGACAGTCCACAACTCTAACACCGCAGCCCCTACTAGACCGTGACAACGAAGAAGAAGTACTAACAGTGCCCAACCACCCGTTGATTTTGAGCGCTCTTTCAGGCATTTGTTCACTCAAAGTAAAGCCGATAGAACACCAGGCCATCGATAAAGCGGTAACCAAACCCTTTGTCACAGCAAAACAGCTCAAGTCAGTGCTGAAGAATCTCAACAACAACAACGCTTCAAAGACTACACCAACGGCAGCCATACCAGAAGGCGAGCGAAAGGCCGCAAACACTACTCTAGTGGCCTATACCAGTCCGAATCGAATGCCGCCCAATGCAGTCACCACTGAGGCCATCATTGGACCACTCAGTGCTGGACGAATCCTTCGCGCGAACAACACACCGCTAACCGGAGGCCGTTCAGAAGCGCTCCACGAGCTGGAGAAGGAAAGACGCCGCAAAGTGTGCCGGAAGTCAACCGGAGGGATAAGCAAGGCCTACGAGAAGGCGAGAAAGAGAGGAAACAAACGAAAGTTAGTACACAATGACGACACAGACGACGACGAGAACCAGAACAGAGACGAGGAGGTGATCGAGGTATCAGACGACTACAACGACTTGACTGACGGCAACGAAGACGAAGCCGCCAACCGCCGTGGTCCCTGATTCGACACTGGGGACAGTGTCGGGTTGAGGGGGGAGTGATTTGTAGTGCCGTCGAACCCTCAGTTGCCGTCAAATGACTTTTTCGACTAATTAAACTCTAATTATTCTCATTTTA
>JAQIWA010003127.1:0-11241 GCA_034693305.1 Eueremaeus valkanovi | reverse complement strand
CATAATTTGTTTAACATGAATACAAATGCGTCCGCAAATAGTCCGCAGTTTTATACTATTGGTGCAGATTTAGAGGTGTCGTCCACTACTAGTAGTGGAGTCGATGTCCTAAACACTAATAAAGCTGTTTCTGACGCAAAACTATTCAAAAAGAAATTTCAATCAAAGACTAAACAGTCGAAAGACGTCTATATCTGTTTGGATAACGTGTCGGTCAAGTCATTAGAGCCGAACTCTATTGACAATAATGAAGATTCTGTTCAATCGGATACATTGGGTGCCACTTATTATGCGGTCAATAAGAAAAGTATAGCCGAGAGCATTGCGCCCTCAATATACCAGACCTATGACTATGACGAACACAATCTTGTAAGTTAACCTTGTTCAATTTCTCTATATCTTTGTAATTATTTTATAAATTTTGTTATATTTTCCGTCGATTTATTGAAAAAATAGAAATATTTTCAATCAATTGAATAAATTATTATGAATTTTATTTTAATTTTTAAAATACTATAAAATATTATTACTTATAATGCTATTCAAACACTTGTCAATCGATTAAGCAATACTTATCTGACGCCTAATATCTATTTGAATATTTAATCACCCAGAATCTGTGAATCTGGGAATCTGAGAAAAATTAACCAGTCTAGCTTATTTACTTGCAGTTATTTGAGGTAAAATCTTTATAGTGAAAGAACATATTTGAGAGAAATATTAATATTAAAAAATTTATAAAAATAAACGAATATTTTTTAGCATCAAATGACCTGAGATTAAGTAAAGCTTATTTTTATGTCTATTTTTTCTAAAATATTACTTTAATGGTAAGTATTATATCATTTGATTCATCACTCCATTACTCAAATATTCTTTCACTGCATTACAAAAGAAAGTTTAAATTATATGAGAAATATATTTAAATAAAAGATGAGTTTTGCCATCAAAATAATAGAAGCGCCAAAGCGTGTAATTATTAACAACTACTTTGAAAATATATCGAAGAAAAAGCTATAAATAACAAAAAATTGTAAGAAAACACAGTAATGAGAAAAATAACTAATTATACTCGACATGAAGCTTTCAAAGGCAAACTTACCTATGCCATTAAAATTGAGCCATTAAGCTCTTTCTATTTATAAGTTATCAATCAATGGATTCTAAACCTGAGGCCTATTATTGTTAATTTCAAGTGATCTCACTTAAGAACACTCGAAAACAGATCATTTGTTTGGCTTTGTGTTCAAGTATGTAATGACCACCTGGCCGTGGGTGTAGCTGGCAAGGGGTCACTGTGTTCCTCGTGTGGCTCTATAAGCCTCTTTCCTCCTGCCAGTGGATGAGATTCCACGGGCAGCACACACACACACAAAGATATAAGTAAAAGAGATGTTTATTAAGCCGAAGCTAAAGCCAAACTGAACGGTATACAATGAATACAGTCTTATATATGCTGTGTTAGTAGTCATAAAGTAATAGAAAACAGGTTAGTGATAATACAATGGAATAATACTAAAGTCTGATATGAATAAAGAGTACAAAAATAATTCAATCATAAATATGGAATTTTCCCAATCCTTTACACCCCCGGGGTCAGTCATTCGACGTCCTCGTCGTCATCAGAGCCATAATGGGACTGGTAGTCGTCTCCCGTTTCGCTTTCGTCCTCGCTGAGGCCTATCTCTTGGGAGATGGCTCCGATCTGTTCACGCCTTTCTGCTTTGGTGAGTATACGGTTTTCCACCGGCAGTGAACTATCCGCGGGCGGGTCTTTGAGGGCCTCTTTCTGCGGTGTTTTCTCGACGGTCTCGACATTGACGGATGGTTTGTCTGTCGCCCGGGTGGACCGAACTTCTCGAATGGCGGTCGTCTCTTTTGAGGGCGTCGGTTCGTTTTCGCTGTCGGTGTAAATGCCGTCCCCTTTACTACCTCCTGCCTTAGAGCGTCCGTCCGTACGTCCACTGCTCTTCGGTGCTTTTTTCTTCGTGGCAGTGCTCGCTTTGACCGGTTTGGGCGCTTTTGGTGGCGCGGGGTCACAGATCGGTTTACTAGTGGGTTGTTCTCCACCCGCGGCAATGAGGAGAGCTGCCTGTTCTTTCTGAGCGCACACCTCGAGTAGTTGGAGGGTCTTCTGCAGACTTTCTTTAGTGATCCCTAACTCCGACGTCTTTTCGCGTAACTCTCGCTTCAGTTCCCGGTTCTCTATGCTCTGATTGTCTAGTTCCTGGCGTGTTTGGTCATGAGCCTGACATTCTAACGCATACTGTTCCTTCCAGTGCGCGAGCATAGGGTCTGATTCGGCCGCTGGCGGTATGGTTCTCGCCGACTCTCCGATTTGAGGGATGACCGGTTTTGTCTCATCGACCGTCTTGGCGGGTTCGTTCTCTTCTATGTCTTCCCACTCGTCGTCATCACCTTTTGGTTTGCCCTTTCTCTTGCTGGCCGAGGAGTCGTTTCGACTTCTTTTCACACCTCTCCGAGTAGTGGGTGTCTCCACGGGCGGCTTTCCCAGTTCTTTGAGTTTCTCGGGGCGGCACCGATGGCGATCCGCATGAGCGAGGAAAACCAGTTCTTCACACATTTCGTGTCGGTAACACAGTTCGATCCCTTCTTTATATTGCTCTCTAGGGACCAATAATGCCTCTGTCAACTTGCGTGGAATCGGACAGGGCTGACGAGGTTCGTCGTCTTCGGCTTTGCTTAAGCAATCCCTCAGCCGGCAGGGATACGCGTTACGACAACAGCAATATTTTCGTTCCCAACTATCGCACAGTTGTCGGAGACATCGATAATGATGGAGATGGTCGTGATGGATACAACAGCGAACGCCTCCTTCCAGCGCGGGCGCGAAACAATGGCGACAAGCCCAGGTATAGGTTTTCTCCTCTGGTGGCACCAATGTCTCTGGTATTTGTTCCCAGACGGGGATCGCCTGATCGTATCGTTCCCGGAGTTTCTTGTCGTGTGCGTTCAGCAGAGCCAGTGATTTCCGTTCCCATCGACTGAGTTGTTTCCGTCGCATCAAAGGGAAGCGTAATTTGATGCCAAGCTTCCGATAATATGGTAGGCATCGATGAAGTCCTTCCGGTGGGAACCCGGTAGTGAATTTGGCATAGAAATTCAACATCCAATTACGCGTTCGCTCGGCCCGTATAAGACTGCTCCTTTCCTCTTCCGGAACTTGTTTAGGGTCGTGATACGGACCGTCTTTCCCGTAAAACTGTGCCGGCGATAGGATGTTCAGAAAGTGCTCCTCGAGTTCTTGTGGTACATAGTATCCCACCCGCGGAAGGTGTAAGCCTTCTTTCTCCAGAAAACGAGTGATCTCTTCGCCCACTTCTTCGCGTAACCGACTCACGGCTTCTTTGATCTGGACTTCGGTAATCGCTTTAGACTTCTTCTTAAAGTAGTTCTCTGACCAACATTTCGGATTAATTTCTAGTATTCCTTGTATTTTAATACCAAAAATGTGTACAAAATTTGATTGAATCATAAAATAATAAATTATATAACAATTAATAAAAATTAATAGAAAATATAGATTACAATCAATTGATACTACCTTTAGATAAAGCCATTACAGTATTTAAGCCGATAATAATGATTAGAATTAATTGAATTTGAGATAAATTGTAATTAAAGTGAAAACACGTTTGACTCAAATGGTAAACAAAGTGACGAACAGTTGAGCGGTTCGTGTGTTTCACTGTTTTATTGCGCATGACTACGTTCCGCTGGAGGAAGTAGGACTTCTCTCTTTTTGGTTGGAATATAGACCTTTTCTACTGGAGGAAAATGAGTAACGTATTGTTTACGTATACACAGATTCGTTCCGCATTTATTTTAATCGTAACCGTAATTATTTCATTATTAAACACAAAATTTCGTGAGAAAATAGTGTTATTTCGAAGGGGTCTACTTGCCACCGGGTTATCCATTGTATTCAAATAAAACGTTTAGATTTTCATAACAAATTGATTAAATTTTATCATAAAATTAGTAAAACTAAAATAACATAAAAGTGAACTGTTATGGGTGAGGAAGCACCATGAAGTGCCAAAATGTGGCTAAAAACTATAAATTACTAAAATGACTCTTATTGCACACTTCCTCCCCCTTTCCAAACTCGGCACGTCCTCGTGCTTCGCATGGGGGTCGAACCAGAGCGACCAATACCTTGCCCGAAACGTCCATTCACAGTGAACAAAGAGTTTATAGTTCTTTGGAAAAAAGGTGTGAAAACCTGTTCACTAATATGTGTGAGGTGTTGTACAAGTGTGTCACTGGACGTTTCACCGCTGCTCTGTCTGTCGAAAGACTGACGGCATATTCTTCCCCCTGTGGGTACTAATTCTTTTCCTATATTTTCACGATAGCCTCCGGTGTCATCAAATTTGCGGTTCAATTCTTCCGCCGGAGGGGATCGTATGCAAATGGGATCTAATTTCTCGCTTCTATTTTCCGAGCATAATCTAAAGTCCACTCTGAAGAAATATTTCTTCAGATGTGTTACGTGCACTTCGAGTACACTCGAATCGCCGCTCAGCCTTTTTATTTTATAATTCGGATCATTCTTTTCTACGATCACAAAGGGTCCGTCATACAGCTCCTTGAGCTTCCCCCCTGCGGTCTTTTTGACGAATCTCCTGTCCCTGAGGACGGCGTCGCCTAATTGCAAATTACTCACTACTCTCCCCCTGTTGTAGTATTTGCTGTTATTTTGCTGTGATCGGGCGATATTTTGTTTTGCCGTTTCTCTGTTCTCAACCACAGCTGTTAGATCATTAGATCTATTTGCGGAGTGTGTGTTATTGTGTCCCATAGCCCTTGCGGTAACATCGGGTGCTTCCCGTCCAAAGACTAAGGAATAGGTCGAAAAACCTGTGGTTGCATTGACTGCGGTGTTATGTGCGTGTGTTATGTGTTGTACGTGATCTTCCCAATTACCCATTTTATTGGAATCCGTATATTTTTCGAGTCCTTTCCCGAGTGTCTTATTGAAATTCTCGCACTGGCCATTCGACTGCTGATGGTAAGGGGTGGTCGGATGGTGATCAATGTGATAGCTGTTGTAAATCATTCGGCAGAACTTACTACACAAATTGGTGCCCTGATCGGAAATTAGTACTGCCGGTGGGCCGTAAACCCAAAAAATTTTTCTCTCCAATTCTCTCATAATAGTCTTATCGTTAGCGTTCCGTATGGGTATAGATATCGCGTATTTAGACAATTGGTCCACAACTGTTAAAATGTGATAGAAACCCCCCTTACTCCTGGGGAGGGGCCCAATGGTGTCCATAGACATTGTGTGAAAAATGTCCTCCCCTATCGGTATTGAGCCCATTAATCCCACAGGTGGCGTCGTTGGTACATTCCTCAACTGGCAGATGTGGCATGTCTTACAGAAATTCTTCACATCTGTTAACATTCCCAGCCAGTGGAAGTTGCGCCTCAACCGGAGGTACGTTTTTCGTGACCCAAAGTGGCCGCTGCCACAGGCATCATGTGCTGTCTCCAAGAGTGGTCTCACCATTTTCTCTGGTACGCACAACAGGTCATTATATCCCTTATCGTTAGTTTGCCTTAAATATAGACGTCCACAGATAATAACATATTTCCCTGAGGTCTCTCTCCCCATGAAGGTACGTTTGTAAACGTCTCTCCAGGAGGGGTCCTCTTTCTGTAGAGCTACGATGTTTCCATAATCCACCGGTGTATCGGCTGGAACGGAACGGGTAAACTTCACAGGTTTGCTCTTTTTAGAGTCCTCAAAGGGGTACCTCGATAGGTGGTCGGCATCGCCGTGGAGTGAACCCTTATTATAGATAATCGTAAAATTGTATGGCATTAGTTTCAAAGACCAACGGCCTAGTCTCCCAAGGAGGTCTTTAGTATTTCTAAGATAGCATAATCCGCAGTGGTCAGTGACCACAACGAACGGCCTCCCATGTAAATAGTGATGGAACTTTCTTATGCCCCAGACTATTGCCGCACATTCTTTCTCCGTTACTCCGTATTGTTTCTCTGCGTCGGAGAGTGTTCTACTCGCACATGCTAAGAGTTGTTTCTTACCTGCGGTGATCTGTACCAGATGTACCCCCAGTCCTGATTCGCTGGCATCAGTACGGAGTTCAATCTCCGCAGCCGGGTCGTAATGTGCGAGAATCGGTGGGTTTAGCAGTTCATTAATTAAAATATCGTATGCCTCCTGTTGGTCTGATCCCCATTCCCACTGGCGGCCCTTTTTTAGCAATATTAGTAGAGGGGCGGCCAGTTTTGAAAAATCGCGGATAAAACGACGATAGAACCCAATGAATCCTAACACGCTTTTGAGTTCTTTCACGTCTTTGGGGATTGGTCGAGAGGTGACTGCTGCTGTTCGATCTGAGTCAGGACTCAATCCACGGGCTGAGATCTTGTGCCCCAGGTAGGAAACTTCATCAACCGCAAAACTACACTTTGACGGTTTCAGTTTCAAGCCGTACTCCTTCATTCGTTCCAGAACTATAGACAGTCGGCGGATATGTTCGTCAAACCCCTCACTGAACACGGCCAGATCGTCTAAGTACACATAACAAAGTCTCCGCATTTCTTCTCTAAATATACGGTCCATCGCCCGCACACAGCTGGCCGGAGCTGTTTTGAGTCCAAATGGCATTACTTTAAATCTGAACGTCCCCAAATGGCAAATAAATGTCGACATATCCCTCGAGTCCTCATCCAACTCGATTTGCCAATACATGCTATCACAGTCCATTGTTGAGAATATATCACAATTCCGCATGAGGGCGAGTGGCTCCTCAATATCTGGTAGCGGATACGAGTCGTCTATCGTTATTTTGTTCAACTCTCGATAGTCAATACAAAAGCGCGGTGACCCGTCCCTCTTTGTTACAATGGTCACCCCTGCCGCCCATTCGGACGTACAATATTCGATGACGTCTCGTTCCAACATATCCTTAATGCATTTCTCGACTACGCGTTTCTCGGCCTCTGATGTTCTTCTGACCGGCATTTTAATGGGGACTGCCCCTGGTTGGATTTTGATTTTGTGTCTCCACGTGGAAACCTTCCCCAGGCCGTCACCGTTAAACGCAAATTGGTCTCTGTATTCTCGTAATAGTCTAAATAATATTAATTTATGCCGATTTGAGAGATTTTTACCGGTTTTAAATTCGTTCATATATTGTCCATCAATTAGTTCTAGGAGTCTCTTATCGTTTGGCAGCCAATGTCTCTCTACAGCCGAGAGCCAGTCCTCGGTCGGTTTCACTTTAGGTGTCTTTCCCGCGGTGAAAGGGGTACCGGCTTTAACGAACTCTGCCACTCGACATTTCCTTCTCAGCTCACGGGGATTACCGGTATTATTCGTGATACATACGTGATTTTCCTTTTCCCCGTCGAGTCTGACATCCCAGTTGTTCTGTTGATAGGCGTCTCGTATTCTCAGTGTTTCGTCTGAAGCTCTACTCACCCGAGCGATTGGTACGCTGATTGTTTCCCCGGGTTGGAACTTTTGTGTTTCCTTTATACAAATAATTTTGTCCTCCCGTGCTTTGTTTTTTATGAGTTTCCTACGGGCGGACTTATTTTTCCCTTTCTCTCTACTAAAGTGTATTTTACTTTTACTCCCGTCAATCACTATATTGGCCCTACGAATAAAGTCAATTCCCAGCAGGACTTTCGGTTCGACTCCGTCCATGATTGCAAATCTGTGCTTAATCCTTCGGTCCAGGATTTCCACCGGTATTTCCTCTAAAGCTCCACCGGGAGTGATAATTCTCCCGTCGACCGCCTGCAATCTGGGCCCCACCCATGGGTATGTTTGTAAACCTAGTGATGTGGCAAACTCGCGGTCGACTATCGAGCAGTAAGCGCCGGTGTCCAATAAGCACCTGACTTTCTTACCTGCGAATTTGATCGCTAAATACGGTACGGAATCTTGTCCAATATCCCCATTTATCGCGTAAGAGAGGTAAGGGCCGGAGAGGCTTTCCATTTCCAGGCAGGCCTGGACTGCTCCGTGTCCGTTCTTGTTACCCTCATCCAATAAGTCCTCTATCTCTGGTATCCCTTTCGTTTCCACCCAGAGGTCGATTTTGGCCAAACGTTCCGTCTCCTGTTCTATTTCGATATAAGCGCTGGCCTGCTCCGCCGGCATATCCTTCATTGGATCGCTTGCTTCAATGCATAGTGGTTGGGCAGGTTTGGCCAAAGCTTTTTGCTTATACTCCGTAAAATACTGATCAATTCGTTTCTGATCCTTAGGCTGATCACACAGACTGTGCGGATGGCCTGGTTTGCGGCAATTAGCGCAAATAAATCCCGCGTACCTACCCCTCGATACTGTGTTAGGACTCTTCGCGCCAGGGGTTACTGACTCCTTCCCGGTGTTATTCGATTTATACTGATTATATTGTGTTCTACCGGTGGGTCTCTGTTCCCCTTTATTTGGTTCCGCCGGGCTGAGGCAATGGTCTTCAAAATATCCCAGATCATCCATTAGATCCTCCATAGTTCTATTCCTACGGAGAGCCATCCCCAACTGTTTACTCCATAAACCATTGATTATAACGTAAATGACTTCTGTGTCATCAATATCCATTGCCGCTCTTCGCGCCAGTTTCCTGACCCTGAAGGCGAATGCAGTTGGAGTCTCCCCCTGTTGTTGTTTTGCCTCAAAGAATTCCCGTTTTGCAATTCTATCGTAATCTCTCGGTCTGAAGGCCTTATGGAAGTGATCGCTAAACGTATCCCAGTCGGGTCTCGAAGTGCCGAACACGGCGTTAGCCCAATTCCAAGCGTTTCCTTCCATTTTGCTGATAGCGATATTAGCCTTCTGGCTGGAGTTCCAACCACTGGAGGCAGCTATGATCTCAAACCGGTCTATCCAGTCTACTGCTTCCCCCCGTATTCCCGTGAACTTAGCTATTTCTACCCGTGGTATGTTACTCCGGGAATAACTTTCCTCATTGAGTCGGTTATTTCGGGGCGGGTTTTGTTTCTCCGCTTTAATTATTGTGACCTCAGGTGATGATATGTGTTGGGACGTCTCTCTCCGGGTGGTGAGTGCACGTGTCTCCCCCGGCGTTGATCCCGAACTAATATCTTTCAGTGACCGTGCGATAAGGAATCGAGCCCTATCTATCTCAATAAATGGCGCACTCGGGGTCTCTGATAGTGAGGCTACTTTACAAATCACCGTCAGCGGAAGTTGTCCCTTATGTCTGTCGACTACGGATAGGAGATGTGCTAAAACTTTCTCACCTGCTAACCGTCGAATTCTGTTGGCCTCAGTGAGTAAGTCATTCTTCTCGGCCTCTTGGGCTGACTTATCTCTCCCATCGATCGTATCCAACTCCGCGACGAGCTTTTCCCAGTCGGTGTAGAATTTCTCGAAGCTCTCCGACAGCCTCTCCCCGGGCAGCGTTGCGGTAGACTCACTTAGTTTCCTCAGGCCCCAATGAACAAATTCGAGTTTCTGTTGTATTTGCTGATCAGAACCCCCAGCTTGCAGTGCCTCTGCGGTCTCACTTACCTCGTTGATCGGCGACTGATCCTTATATTTCGCGATTATATGTTTGCGAAACTTCTCTATTTCCCCGATGTTAGTGCAGTGTTCCCCCTCGAGTAAGTTAAATTGTTCCCATTCCTCTGGCGGGCAGTTTCGAGGAAGACAACCGGCCGTAATGGCTAAGTTTATTTTCGCCTTCGTGAGCAGCCGGTTAAAAATAGCGTCTGCTTTGACTAACAACTCGCTCCTGATGGTATCGAAGTCCTCAAAACCTCGAGTTCTCGCCAGATGTATCTCCTTCTGGGCGGACTCAAGTTTCTTACATACCTCGGGGATATCATTATCTCTTCCCGTAGCCACAATCTTTTGGGTCTCCTTTTCGATTCGAACCAATGCGTTTTCCAAGTCGCTCAGATTCTCTTTCAGAACGGGTCTTAAATGTTCGAACGGGTTAGCATCCACGAGTTCGGTCTCTGGCTGAACTGTTGGGCTCTTACTCTGTCCGTTCTTATCAATTGGAATAGGAGCCGCCGGTGGGTCTTCTGCCGGGATCCCAACCCTACTTACCATATCTTCCACCGCTGGATATTTGGCTCCCTCGGGGTGGGAATATCTCTTCGCAATATTATCGCCATTGTCCTCCACTATTCTGTCCCTCATTTTATTCAGGATCTGGGTGACTGTTCTACCCCATTCCCTAATAAACGATATGTGGTCGACTATCAATTCACTCGGTTGGTCTAACTCATCGTTAGCCTCGACCAATCGTTCTATATTCTTGTCAACCTTTTCTTGGACAAAGTCCTTCCTTTCCCTGATAATTCTCACAGCCTCATTCACCGTACGGGCTTTTACTGTCAAGAATTCCTCGGGATAGAAGTCTTCCCCCCTGCATCCGTTTATGATCTCTCGTATCTCCGCCTCACTGCGGACAGCGGTTATTGTCTCTTCCTGAGGGATGTCATCAGGTAACGGCACGTATTGGCCGGTGGTTCTGAGTCTCCCCCAGTCACTAATCAATGATATCGCCTTAAAGTTAGGGTCAGATCTAGTACCCTTTCTAGACATAGTTGTGGTTAAAAAAAAATCGTCTTCCTGTGGATAGTGTTTAGAATGTCCTAATAATAGCGTAGTTTGATACCGAAAGTTTAATGTGTATAGCGGGTGTATTGTCCGTGTGCAACTAATCGATAGAAAAATCCTAAGCCTATGCCGGGTATGTATGCCGAAAACTGTTTGGTTTAATTAGAAAAAGTGCCTATTTTTAAGATCCTCCGGGAGCCTTTTTGCTTCCACCGGGGCTTAACTAAAACTATTGCCAAATAATTACAACGGGACGGAACAAATGCAGGTGGTGCACCGCCTCACGACAGTGTCCGATTCCAAGCTCTTCCCACCTACTAATGTCCGTTTGGTATAAAGCTTTCACAGCAATCGACTCGCCTGATAGCGCTGTAGGCCCAAAGTGGCGAATGTCTCTTACCGATCGTACTTTTATAGAGCTGGCGTTCACCTATACCTTCGTGCGGTGTTGGGACAGGGATGCGGTTCCTCCAATATAGATGAACCAAGCACCTCCACCATGTAATGACCACCTGGCCGTGGGTGTAGCTGGCAAGGGGTCACTGTGTTCCTCGTGTGGCTCTATAAGCCTCTTTCCTCCTGCCAGTGGATGAGATTCCACGGGCAGCACACACACACACAAAGATATAAGTAAAAGAGAT
>JAQIWA010003126.1:0-11243 GCA_034693305.1 Eueremaeus valkanovi | reverse complement strand
TACCTTGACTCGAATATTTGCAGTATTTTTTGCGCCAAATTCAAGAGTGGGGGAATTCGTTTGCATTTAACTGTACATGCAATATACATGTATAACGAATATATTGGAATTGTCTATTATTGTTTATGCAGGTACAGTTCAATTCAAAATAAATTGCATGACAAATAATTATGATTATCGAATGTTTAATTAAAATTAACATTTATTAAATAAGTATAATCACAAATCAAGTTTAAATTAAAACTTTCTTTTAATTTAACTCTTGTTTTGAGACATTTATTAAATGTCAGCAATTATTTTAAAATATCATATTTTTGTCAAATGGGAACAGGGCTTATTTTACGCTACTGTACAACAAATAGTTTTAATAGTTTTTTACAATTAATTAAGTTTAAATAGTAGCAATTACCATCAAGTCAACACAATATTCTGGGTGAATAAAAAGTATTAAAATTTTCAAAATTAATTCGTTAATCAATTTGTTCTTCACATGTAATTGTAATCAGCGCTCATGAAAATGGCTTCACTTATACTGATAACGTATATTACAACAGATCTATAGATTATTTTTATAAATATATTCTATTTTATTAATAACCTATTGATTAATATTTATTTGTTTTCTTTGATTTCCACGAATTGATTATTAGAAGCGAAACATCGAAGCTCTGGATCGTCTGATATGAGCGAAACATTCAATCAAATGAGAATCACTAATATGTCAGAGCATTATAGCTCAGACAACAGTCCAGTTATGATTCCCAATCCATTTGACTCGAGTACAGCCAATGCCCCCCAACAGTATAGGACTGATTCCTCCTATGGATTAAGATCCCACGAAGGGCTCATTGAAACGGCAGGTAATCAGACATCGATGCAACCAATGAGTACAGCTAACAGACCAGCGCATGGATTGCCCGCATTTGAAGAGTCATTTTTGCGACTAAATCCGCAACCAATTACTGGTCTGTCTTCACCGCCAATATATCCGTCCGGCGCTCATTCAGATGTGACTCCAAGTATTGGGTTGATTGATGATTACATAATCGGATCGGACACACTCGACATACCCGACCCAACTGTCGGACAATTACTGCATTCGGATTCTGTTGACAATCAAGCGTTTGAAGCGTTCGCACAGCCAGTATCACTTCACTTGAACGCAATGGCCGGGTATGGTTCGGGTCGTACGCGTAGACCTAGTATAAAAGAGTTGGAGGAAGAGGTGGAGATCCAGGAAGAGATCAAATTCAAACTAATGGCTAAATTGAATCAATTACAGCATTATATCGATTATTACAAACGAAAGTTGAAAACACATAATCAGAATAGACTGAACGCACATCTGTACGGGAACGGTAGTGTTGGCCACACAAAAGGCAATAGCTAAATGTATTTTACCCAGAGATGCGCAAAGGAGTAAGTGTCCACTCATAATAATCTGGTCAGGACAGGTCAATTTATTGAACTAAAACAGATAATTCTAGTCTTAAAGTGTCGAAAATGTAATGAATTTTTGCAAAATTATATTAATTGCTGAAAAATTCTGACATTGTTTGCACGCATTTTGTTTCAATTCACTTGACATTCAAAAATTCCTAACACTTCCTAAAGATTTCCTAACACTTGAATTGCGCATCTTTCTAAAGTACATCAAATACAACACTGGTCATTATATTTTTGTTAATAAGCCAGTTATAGTCAGGATCAATATCTTTGTAATCTGTTTGCGAGCTTTGATTAATTCAAAACGAATTTTATATTTTTTTTAAACGCTTTCTAATAATGGCTAACATTTGTTGACATTTGTCTTTAATCTGAATCAATTGGTCTCTGTTTAAGAATTGATTTTACAATTAAACAGTTCTCAGGATAAATGGTCTAAAATTATCAATTCTTATTATGTTGTAGATCATACTGTACTTGATTATACTGTATTTTATTTATTGTGACGGGTTAATTATTTACTCAACTGATGACTGGGTTATATTATTGCAATTAATTTGGTTTTAATACTATTTATCAATTGTTAATATTTTATATTTTATTTAATCTGGCATATTTTTAATATTTATCCGGAGTATACAATAATCAAGACAGAAAATAAATAATCAATTTAAGTTACTAAAAACCAAAAATGACACAGAGCTTGAAAATATGTTGTATTCTATTTGATTAAAAAATTACTATTTTTTATAACAATTTACAAAATTATTCTTTATTTCAGACCATTCAAACATTATTTGTTTGAAATATAAATTGACATCAAATCGAGTATTGAATTGAACTTTTAGCTTGATTATTTTTCACATTATCCGGACATATTGTCGCCAATAAAAGTTTATAAGTTTATCCTCTTTTTAAAATTTGTTTCATTTTCTTCTTTGATTTTTTAATTACATTCTTCTTTAGATTCTCTCAATTAATCCTAACTTAATATTATTTCAATAATAATAATAACTTTATTATTGATTTGATTGATGAATATTATGAATTTTTATCAGAGAATCCAATCTATAATATCAAATAAAATATTCTTGAAATCAGATTATTTGCAAATTCCTTGAGAATTATCTACGAATATAAGTGATTATCAACGAAGAAGAATGTCCTGCATTTGTTTCTGAACAGTGTCTACAAAATTAACCTATGTGAGTTTAGAACAGACTTGCAATATGAAAGTATCAAGCACAAACAAATATTTTCATTATGACTATCCATATATGGCTATTTATACCGGATTTGCATTCATGACTATCAGATCCAGTATTTTATAAAAATCTATGCTTTGATACGAAAACAGTCACATATACTGTAGTCATGTTTGCAAACACTGTAATAGTCATATAGTCACTGATGGAAACTTCAGTGCGCTTTCAATGGACTCACTTTGCAGTCTGTTTGTAGACTATGCGTGCGATTGCATATCTAAGCTCAAGAAAAATGTAAATAAATGTTAAAATAAATTCTGTTAATAACAGAGTTAGACAATAGAAAAGAAGAGAAAAAAGTTGTGAATCAAATGCTAATATGTATACAAAAATAGCAAAAATATATTAACATTTTGAATGAAAGCATTATATAATTTAGAGCACGAAGTCTGAAGTAGAAGACAGGCTATTATTCTTAAGCGCAGACATACTCAGAGTGAGAGCTGTTATACAGTAGTTGTGAAAATCACATTCATCTTCAACTTATACTTTACTCTCAACTCAACTCTATTCTCATTTCATCAAAAATTGTGTTTTAATACATAGCAAATAAGGATAAGAGGGGAACATTTTAGCTCCAACTCAGAGTGAACAGTTAGGGCACAGTTAGGCAGTGAGAAAGGCAACAGCAGTTATATGACGCTCGCCTTCTCTTTTTTGCTTTGCATACATACAGGCATTGCATTGCAAAACAGGGCAACTCTCGGGTTAATTACACACCTTCAGCAATAAAGCACTGTATGCTTAGGTTAGGCTGGCGTCAGTGAGAAGAGCACTGAGAGGCTATGGCTCATACTGTAGTGTTCATTCGGCTCATTCATTATGTGTGAGTGCCTGTGCTCAGGCATTTGCAACAACCAAATGATGCATTATTTGGCGCACAATATGATATACCACTACTAATACTCTGTTCGCTATTCTTCTTGAGTCTGGATTTTTAATGGGATGCTGTAGTAGAAGCCACGGCACCGGCAGACAATGTTATATTGTATGTAAAAGTATATAATGTATTGCTATAGCTATACATCAATGCTTTTACTCACTAATCCTCTTCCCATTGAGTAGAGCACAAATGGTTTTGCACTTTCTCTTGTGTGCGAACCTTATTCTTAAATAGCGTTTTATTTATGATTAGTGACATTTGCGCTTCAGTCCAGCCCATAGAGCCAGTGACGTAAAGCCTCTTCACCTCATTCCTCTTAGACACGCCGAGAGAGCGCCCAACCAGTGAAAGTGTAGGGCACCGGCAAATGGTCGTGAAATGCGAACAAAAACATTACTTCTTAAACATTAAGATTATGTGTGTTTAGTGTTGTTTCTGATATAATATACACTTTTATTATTATTATATACTCTACTCTTGTCTATACAATTGATGTACACTTATGTGTTGTTCGGATGCTTAACATCATAACAGCACACAATAAACGTATTCTTTACTTCTTATTCGCAATTATAATCAAAACATTTATATCTATTCTTCATATTTCACTATATTTTCCGATCATTAGTAACGACTCACTTCACAGTGTTTTCTCATCTAATAAATAGTTTTTATTCTATTATTTCTGTTAATAATAATAAAAAATAATGACTGATAGAGAATGTTGTGAGAAATAAAACACCCAATAGTTACAGAGTTAGCGGTCTTAACAGCTCAGGCAGTATTGCTTTTATAGTAGAGCTAACGATTCGCTTTTTAAAAATGTAATTTCTTTTTACTCTATATAAAACTGAGTCAACAGAGTGTATACACAATAAAAATGAAGTGCATATTAATCCTCGAAAAAGTGCATCGTTTCTAATCAATCAAATGCTTACTTCTAAATGCCTTATAGAGAAAAATCCAATTAATTTCATATAAAATATGAAATAAAATAAGTTATTCTGTTATAAAGTATTTAATAGTAATAGTAATACACATAAGGATTAGTCAATAATTTGTTACCAATCCTAGGAATAGTCTATTCGTCAGTAAATATCAATGCATTGAATTTTTTTTCTATTTTTCATATAAAAAGTTAATATTTATTTGTTTAGAAAAAATTAATTGATTTTCTGATTTGTATTACTGACTGTTTTGTAGTGAAAACAAACCAAATGACAGAACAAATAAAATAGACATAAGTGAGGGTCAGTTAAATAAACAGATCAGAAATTGCGTTCAATACTGTGCGGAGAAAAAAAGAAATCAAATGTAAAAGTTTGACGCATAGAATGAGCGAGTATTCTATGGCTTTATTTTGTTGATGCAAATAATTTTGATGTATTGCTTGAAAAATATATTTCTTTAGTCTTTTAACGTGAAAATGACGGCAAAACTAAAGCTTATATAAAAATATGTGAACTCACATATCAAACACTATATAAGGTGTGGAAAGAAAGGAACTGAGGATTTGGAGGATCAGTAGAGGAAAGTGTTATTCATCATTCAATGCATGCAAATGCCATTACAGAACAGGTTTAACCCCTGCTCTCGTATACACTTCGGATTCTGTATAGAATTCTTGATAAATAAAGCCGTTTTACAGAAAAGAGTTTTATTTTTTTGAAATTCTTGACACAAAGATCAGACACAAAGATCAGACACACGACGATTGAGACAATAAACTCAATGTTTGCTATCAATACAAAAACCTTTGTGTGATGTACCAGCTCTCGGGTTAATTATCAGAATATGAGCAAGTTTTATATAAATTGTCACTGGTACGATCAATTACTTCGAAATACTGTACAAGGCAATTTCTTCAGAACAATTTGACGTGGGTCAAAGTTTAAATATTATTGTGAAATCCAATTAAAACATTTCAATCCTATTGTGTGTGTATTTTGAGAGAATATTCGAAACCAATTCCTGTAAATGAGTTGAAAATTTTTCAAAATATTGTATTTTCTCTGATTTCCAGACATACTGTACAACAAAATCAAAGAAAATATAAATAAATGCGAATAAATATATTTCGAAATAACTTCTGTTTTTATCAAACTTTTTGTCTTCAAATAATCTTTTCTTTAAATGTAAAGAAAAATGATCTGAAAAAGCAATTAAATGTCTTGACATGAAATATAATCAGAAAAGAGATTGAGTTCTCATGCCTTACACTGATATGTTAGCGAATAGAACGGCGCAAATATACAGTCGTCTTCATAATTATCCACTCGATATTTTAGATCATTTTAAAGACTCTTGGTCTTATCTAGGTGTATTTTCGTAATGAATATTTTTGCGAGGGGTATTTTCGGCTGACCTACATATTCATATTAGGGACCACTATTCCAGATCATTCTATAAAGACATTTATTTCCAAATCTTTCTGTCATTAATCATATTATTCTTGCAATTGTGAAAACTTACGATGGTCATGTTAGATCATTTTTCAAATATATAGATCATATTTAAAATATGTTTCATAACTCTTCGAAATATATGCATTACATCGAAAGAAAATCATGAAAAGTCTAGTATTTTCTCAATTTCAGAGGAGGCGTGTCATCACTGATATCTCTTTTTCTTATACTTTCGGTACTAATACTGAATGAGACAAATATAACGAGAAAATCGCTGTAACTCTTGCACTGTTTGGTTGATATAGTGTTAACAGTGGAGTACAATCACCAATAACTTGGTTTACGTCAACTCTGCTAACAATTGTTCGGTCAATAGTTATGACTGGATTAGTTCAATGCTAACAAAGATATTTAATCAATGTTTTATCTGTAGACGAACATCACTTTTGAGCATAATTTATACCCGTATTCAAGCACAAAAATAGTGAAACTGATCAAGGCATCAAGGTCTAACGAAAAAATTAAATATAATTAGGTTTAAAAATTTATTGTCTAATTGTATCTAATCAGAGATAGGCAATGGGGGGTAGAGGGGGTTAACACCACTTGGATTTGGCTGAGGCTGACCCCCCCCCCCTGTTTTTCGGTGAAACTCGAAAATGGGGGACTTTTGAGAGAAAAAATTGATTCATTGTACCCCTTTGGCCAAAATTTTGGCTGACCCCCCTGTCCCATTGCATTCTATCTCTTTCTATAATTAATAGATTAATGAAAAAAATATTTTGAAACTACGTTAAAAGTAATTATAAGCCCAATGGTTTGCAAACTTGCATGCTTCAATTTAGATTTAATATTTGATTCGAGATCTTTAAGAAATAATAATAATAATCGCCTTTTTATTATCGCATTATTTATCTCTTAAACTAAACAAACTTTAAATTCTAAGTAAAATTTTATTTCATTTTTATAAATAGAAATGTTATTTAGTTTGCATTTGAAAACATATTTTTATTTTCATTTTTGAATAAAACAGAATTTGAACGAAAATCCAGATTTCAAATACATTTATAGTAATCTATGCATAACTGCATAACATGTTGTATGCAATTGTGTTCTGCATTATTAGCTTATCATTCAAACAAACAGACTATAAGATTGAAATGGCTTTTACGCGTGATCTCAGGAAAATTGAAGTTATATCTCACTTAACCCTTGTCTGCATTCGTATTCAAATCTATTTTTTGATAAGAAAACACAAAAAATGAAATAAATTCAAAATTCAAAAATATCAATAAAATCATTCAATTCTTAGTTTATTAAACATTGAATTTCTCAAAATTGCCTCTTGCACATTCCAAAACTCAATGCAACTCATGGTCACTATAAGAATTTGTACTTCGTACATTTTAGACCGAAAGTTTATCAAAAGAATTAAAATATGTATAAAAAGAAACAATTGTTAGATATATTGGAAGTACTGATGGATTGAATAAGAAATGTAAACAAATTAAAGAATAGAATTGAAGTAAAAAAGTTGTGAACAGTCTGTGTATAATATGACATAACTGTACGCTTTAAGTACTCTATAAGTTATAGCAGAGGTTGATAGTGTCGACTCTAAGCTAACTAAGCTATGGTATGAGTATTGGGAGAAAACATTATTTTATTCGGTTAACAATCGGCTGATCTATGTCTCAAACGAGCAGTTGATCCCCAAATGGATCGTCTTCTGTGTGGAAGCTGTGATCAAAGCTATCTCATGCATCACAGTTAGAGAGCACCTGCAGGTCTTCCCAACGTATTTAGTTGTGTACAGTCTATGCAGTATATGCTGTGCTATATTCGTGACATAGTGGCGAACAGAGCACCAAATGAAAGGCCGATCTATCTGTGCTCTATCTGTGCTGTGCTATAGTGAGGCTCATGCGTGCCATCCTATCATCTCATAGAGCACTGGGTGAGCACATCTCAACTAATAATACTGTTGTCTATGTTTTTGATGCGTGTGATCCGATCTGATGACCAAAAACACTGAATATAATCGACAACAAAAACTTTTAGTGACTCTCCTCTGACTCTATCTCTCTCTTTGATTGTCACTTCACTACAACTACTGACTGGCGCTCAATGATAAGTAGCGAGTCATCTGATAAACAGTTAGTGGTGTATGAAAGTGTGAAGCAAGGAAAGGAACTGGCACTGATATATATGTGACCAGTTTCACTCTATTCTCAAAAGTTTGTTTCAATACATGGAAAAACGTAAGCATTCTTTGGCTAATGTTTTTACTTTATATTTTATGAGTTAATTAATTTGGTTAGAACATCGTAGATTATTGAATAAATAAGCAAGTTCATTTGAAAATCAGATTAATATACAGATTCATATGATTTTGAAAACTTTAATTTTTCATTTACTTTATAATTATTTTTTAAATTTTCTATAATTGGGTACAAATTCAATGTTCTTTTCGAAATTTTATGTAAACTCGTTTATATATAATATTTATTGAACTTAGCTTGTTACATTGCTACAGGTGACCGTCTATTGGACATACCGTGTCGGGTCTGCGGAGATCGCAGTTCTGGCAAACATTACGGAATTTATAGCTGTGACGGTCAGTCAGTATGACTTCATTATTGCTATTCATAATTGAATTCTAAATTACAATATGTGTAGAGATCTAAGAGTTTGTTATAAAAATTGTTATTTTAACTCAAAATTTTTGAAAATATAACTGAAAACTATCTAAAAATGAGTAAAGCATTTATCAATAGTATAAAAAAGGAATATCATCTTTATAGTTTATAAAACCAAAATACTCGATAGTTTTTACCTTGATAATTTCTAAATTCAAAATTACTTCCATTGACTAACTTTTATCGTTTCGAGTCGAATGTAAGCGCCTGAGAATCCTTACCCGGTTTAAAAATCTAGAATTTTCATATGACCATCAATAATTATTGGCATTTTGATATTGACCAGGCTCATTGTGTGCAACTTATGATAGTTTTATAACCTTTTATAATTGAATCGCAGCTGTAATTGTCCTATACCTCAAGTTAAGACTTAAGAAGCTTCTCATCTGATTTGCACCCAATGACATCTTGCACATTTTCATTCATATTATTTTATTTTATATTCTGATAATAATATAACTGAGCCTGGATTGTCTTCGTAGCCTATATTTGATTATTAATTGAGCTCTGGTACAATTTATAGGTTGTTCTGGATTTTTCAAGCGAAGTATTCATCGCAATCGCATCTACACTTGCAAAGCACAGGCAGATTTGCACGGCAAGTGTCCCGTCGATAAGACACACAGAAATCAATGCCGGGCCTGTAGGCTCAAGAAGTGCTTCGAGTCCTGTATGAACAAAGACGGTAAGCGATTATCACTAAACATATATTTACTCATGTATTGAATGGAAATGAAATTATAAGTTATACAACAGATTGAGCAGAAAAGAGGAAAAAATTATTTATGTTTGTGAAGTCGAAACAGTATTTTTTCGCTCTATTTTTGTGGGGCACTTATACCCAATCATAGAATGCATATGCAGTTCATGTGAAACTCACGGCTGCAATAAGTCTGTAAGCCGTGAATAATAGTGAACACAGTTTGATAGCAGTGTTCGCCACAAATATAAAGTTTTTTTTATTTCCACATAAAGTGAATAATGCAATGAATGCGATGTTATTTTAAAGCCTGCGGTTATCTAACATTTTAACTGATGCTTCAAAGTATAGAGTATAGAGATGTGTTCAGTGCTGTACATATAGAGTGAAAATTACAAATTCGCTTCACTGAGCCATTCACTGCTAATGTATTTTTTGGCTCAAAACTGAATAAATATTAATGTTTTCGTGGATTCTATCAGTGAATTGAAAATACAATTTGTAATCAGATTCTCATAGAGGGAGGAGAGAGAGAGAGAGAGAGAGAGAGAGAGAGAGAGAGAATCTCTAAGACAATTGGAAATTACGTTTTGAGGACAAACAGTTAAGAAATCTAATTAAAGTATTTTTCTTTCAATTCTGTATTTTCTAACTTATATATAGATTAATATTATTGAAGTATACGTACAATAAGTACTTTCAAACAAAATTAGAATTTTTTTAATTTCATAGAAAACTGAATCTATAGATGAATTTTTAAGTAAACTAAAGAATAAGATTAAGAAAGTTTACGAAATGAAAGAATGAAGAATAGTTTTATATAAGTTATAGTTATATAGGAATGCTTAGTATTGGTAGAGAAATTCATTTGACTGAAAAATGATCAGGATGACAAGTTGTCTTATGTGATCCAATTACTCAACTTTATATAATATTGAGAACAAGTCTTGTGTTGAGCGCAATAGTGGAACAATTGACTGAACCCCTCATATAATGACAAACTACATGAGTTTGGATAACAAAACTCTACAGTATATACAAGTAAGTGAAGTACAGGAATAGGATGTATGGGAATCGTAACATAAGTTGCAACAGTGCTCTCAATTTTTATATATGCAGTTATGTGTAGTGTTTGTGCAGTTCTGTTTGGGCGCCGTTAAGCCATATAGTTAGATGGTTTAGCACCGGATTCATTGGGAACGTCATATTGCAAATAGAGAAACAGGAGATCACAGCACAGTTCGATTGAACAAGACTTCAGATTTGGCAACAGTGCAGTGCACTACCAAATGTACGCCAATATCTTTAATATAGACTATAATACTGTATATAGAGATCAGAAAACATTCAATTTATACGTTTGTCTGATGTTTGCCAACTTATATAGCGTTCACTCTTCTATCAAATCAAACTGTAAGGCGAGTACAGTATAGGCTTTTCGCTCGGGTTAAGTAGCACTTGGCTCACACACTGTCAGCCTTCCCAATGTTTACATTGATAAAAGGATGTGCTCCCGCTTGAGCTTCAGTAACAGTTACTCTAACAGTAAATCCATAAGTTCTCAATTCTATATGTGATGATCCTGCTAATTTATATGTCAATCGCCAGTCTCTCTCTCTCTCTCTCTCTCTCTCTCTCTCTCTCTCTCTCTCTCTCTCTCTCTCTCTCTCTCTCTCCTTCTCTCATCTTTTTCTGTTTCAAATCCCACTTATGTTCTGAACATTTGAACGACTTTTTCATTGAAAGCAAAACACTTATTAAAGATTTGTTGCTTAGAAACGATGCGATCTTTGCAATGATTTACTAACACTCAATAGTTGTTAAATATATATGAATTATATTTAA
>JAQIWA010003125.1:0-11244 GCA_034693305.1 Eueremaeus valkanovi | reverse complement strand
GTCCGATTTTAACCGAAATTGACCGAATTTCGGCTTAATTCTATTAAATTAACACCAATTAAGGCTGAATTAAGCTTCATTTAACTCAATTTAGCCGAATTTCGGTCAAAAAGGCCTATTTCCGGTCTTAATACAAAATTGCGCCTATTTCCTGTCCGCCATTTTACCTCCCCTATACCCCCCTAGGGTTTGAGCCGAAAAATCCGTCATTTTACATCCCCCTATACCCCCCCTAGGTTTGCCGAGCTTGGCCATCCCTAATATTAACATAACTAGCTTATCATTATTTTTGTTGGTGTTCTTTGATCAGAATTATTGTCGATTTTATTTTTATCTGAAATATTGATTTAAAAAGTATTTTCAGACATAAATAGCAAACTTTTTTGCTGACAAAGAAAATTAAATTCAATCACGTATTTCATAATCCAATTAAGTTCTTGTGATTCAATTCAATACTATTTTCAAATAAGTCGTGATTTGTCTAACTCTGGATTATATGCTCTGAAGAGTCAATAGGAATACAAATTAAATCAATTATAGATTGCATTGATTTCAAACAAATCCAATTAAAATGTGTTTCAAAAGTGTCAATCAGACCATTCTTATTGGCAGCTATGGAATCCTATATGTGCTTAAGTTTACCCTGGACTGTACTGTACTGTCTACAATCTTAGATAAGTAAGTGTCATTGCATACGCGGAACGCGCATTTGAATTTGTTCAAGGAAGTGACTCTTAGACAATCCAAAAAAGGAACCTATACCTTTGGCGAAACCTAAAAGAGTAGTCACTTTTCATACGTGTAATGAAGTCACGTATGTCTAACCTATTGATAAATAGCGGCCCAAAAATCATTGCCTATTTAACCATTAGATTGAATTAGAAGTGTATACTTGGATCAACTGATGATCTAATCGGTGTACTTTATAGACTGTTCAGTCAAATCGACTGAATCAACATAAAAGCAGTTTATGTTGTTTTCTTCACTCCTTTATGTAATTGATTGAGTATTTGGCGAAAGCATACGATTAGATCAAAGCTGTGTTTCACAAGAATAGAATTACCACAACATCTCTAATGGATAATAAATACGAGTGAACTCTAAAGTTTTAAAGATCACGTATTTAAGTGAAAATATTTTTTGAAGTCTAAACAAACACATCTGTGACTCGGATTTGCATTTCTCTTGGCATACATTTATTCATCTCTTATACTGTATAATAGTATTACTTCTATTGATGCGAAACCACTTCTAATTCACTAATTCTGAAAATACAATCACTTTTCGGCTAAACTCTACTCTAAAAGAGTTAATATATTTTTTATCAGAAACTATACAACGATTTCCTAAACTTTTCGATCACTTATTTCGCTTTCAAATATTTGAATATTATGTAAATATGAATACGATTTCGCGGAACAAATATTTTTACATAAGTTTAATATTGAAATCGATTTTATTTCAAATTCATTTACTGTTAGAGTGAAGACAATTCTTAAACTCTGGCAAAACTTTTGTGTTGAAACAACTGAACAATTTTATTATTATATTTTGACCCTGGCTAAACTTACAACAATTTACTGTTATGTTTGAGCGATGAAAAGAAGGTTATTTTAAAATACCACATGGTCAAATTCTTCAACAGGTGGTTTTGCCCTAGGTTAGAGTGAAAAGTAGCATATATTTGCATTTGTGACCCCCACTCAACGCAAAAAACTGGTGCGCCGTTGGGTCGATATTGTACAGAGATTTCTAGCAAGATTACAGTTGACTGCAAGGACCGGAACAATTTTTCGTAAAAATTTAATTTAATTGTAAATTACATAAAGCTCTTTAACCTCAGGTCTCAATCTCACAGAATTGGTAGTTGAGTTCAACGATAAAATATGATTATTGTACCCAATGTCGTTTAAAGACATTTAATTCTAGGCCAAGATATTGCTTATCAAATACTGTACTATTATATATGTTATCATTTTATTCGCTTAATTAAAACTCAATTAAATGATTATTCAAATAACAAATTTTTGTTAATCAGATATTATTGTTAACATTGAATGTAAAAAGTTTATGAAAACTTGATTTATTACATTAAATATGACAATCCTATTGCAAAAGTGCTGAAACAATTCATTGTCTTTGTTTTAACCCTGGCTTCAACAGACAAGAGGAATTTTGGGCTGAATTTTGTTAAACTTAAACGCATTTTATTAAATATATATTATTTAAAAATATAGCTATAAATGAATGGATTATAATATGAATTAAAATGTCTAACATTGGAGAGTGAGTTAAACGGAAACAAAATTGCATTGAAAATGATTTTTATCAAAATTATATTTAGATTTATGCTAGTATTTCAGTCTTTTTCTTTAAACTCAGAAATATTATACATTTTCATCGCTAATCATCAGGAAGTGAAGCATTTTATGCGAATTCAGTTTTGGGTTCAATTTTCATATCTTCATAAAAATATTTTCTTTAAAAATTATCTCTCTTTACAAACATTTCTTTTATTTGAATGAATTTTTATATAATATTTATTTACTTTTCATTAGCTTTACTTCAATAGTGAACTGGTTTTAGGCCTTCAGAAAAAAAGTGAGAAAAAGAGCGAAATTATGTTTGAATTATACAGATATTCAGTATTTCCTAACTTTTATTATTCCATTCATTGGAAAAAATCAAATACAAGTTGACTGAAGATAATTCAAAACATGAGAACTTATTTTTATCGAATCAAATTAGATTTGCATAGAAACCAGTTCGTAACCAAGCAATCAAGCAACAATTAAGCAAGTACAGTACAAGTGCAGTGTAAGTGTAGGTACTGTACAAACATGTCAAGTGTTTATTGACGTTCACAATACAGTGTTTTATTGTTTTTAATTTTATTTATATATAAATCTCTTTAATTAATTCAAAGTTATGTTTAGTTCAATCCAATCGATACGACATCTTTCAACTCAAGCCAATGGAGTGCTGTCGGGCATAAGAGTACTAGACCTGACCCGAGTACTGGCTGGCCCTTTCTGCACTATGCTGCTGGGTGATTTGGGTGCACAGGTGATCAAGATAGAGAAACCCAATACCGGTGACGATACCCGCAGTTGGGGCCCACCATTCGTATCACATCTAATGTCCTGCTATTATCTGTCCATTAATCGCAACAAAAAGGCATAAAATTAACTAAAATTATAATTTTCTCATCGATTCACTAATTTCTCCGTTCATTCCAGTCATTAAACCTTTTTTCGATCCAAACTATGAGATCTCTTTCCGCTTCATATAATGAGAAGAATTTATTACTTCTTTTGCTATTATCTTAACTGATAATCACTGAATCAAATACTATGTTATTATTTGAATCTAATATTTAATTAGAAAAAGTCTGAAAACTGTTATAAAAAACAGAAATTCTCATCAAATCTAAGCGAAAGATAGCGTGAAATAAAATTATGTGAATTGATATTTAATATTAAAATCAAATTAAAGAGAATATAATTAATGGCTTTAAATGAGAGAAAAGTTAAAAACACTTTAATTTAAAACTAGTTTACAATTAGTTTTCAAACTTTTTTTCTTCGATTCTGTTTAAGCAATTTGTAAAATATATTTAATCTCTTTTCCTATCAATACTATAGAGTGTTGTCATTGATTTGAAACAATCGAAAGGCATTGAGATATTGCTAGAGTTGGCCCAGAAATCCGATGTGATCGTTGAGAACTATATTCCGGGAAAGTTAGACCAAATGGGCTTTGGATACGAAAGGGTTAAACAAATAAATCCTAACGTAATATATGCCTCTATTACCGGTTTCGGACAGACCGGTCCATACGCTCAAAGAGCTGGTTATGACGTAATCGCTTCATCGATTGGTGGACTTCTGTCCATCACAGGCCCTAAGGACGGAGAGCCATGCAGGCCAGGCCTCGCTCTGACAGACCTGACTACTGGACTCTACACCAAAGGCGCAATTGTGTCTGCATTGCTTTATAGGGAAAAATTTGGAAAGGGATGTAAAATAGATAGCAATTTGTTGGCCAGTCAGGTAAGTCTGTTAACCCATTTGGCCTCTAATTATCTGAACTGTGGGACCAAAGCCGTGCGCAGAGGGACTGCCCATGAGAATATAGTGCCCTACCAAGCATTCAAGTGCTCTGACTCCAAATGGATAACAATCGGTGCCATTACTGACCGAATGTTCATAAAAATGTGTCAATTGATTGATTTAAAGTCGACCGCAAATGACGACAGATTTGCAGACAATGCGAAACGAGTTGCGAACCGAGAGATTCTCATTAGACTTATTCAGGAAAAAATTCAAACAAAACCAATTAGTCATTGGCTTAGTTTGTTCGACAAATCAGGCTTTTCTTACGGACCCATCAATGATATCGAAGACGTCTTCGAAGACAAACAAGTCTTACACAACAATTGTGTGCTTGAATTGGAGGCGAAGAATGGGAACAAAATCAATACTATAGACCACGCCGTCAGTTATGACTGCGAAGACAACAACTTTCTGAAGCAGAACTTCACAGCACCTCCAGAGCTGGCAGAGCACACGAACCAGATTTTACAATCAGTTCTCAATTACAAGGAATCGGAAATTCAACTATTAATCGATCAAAAAGTTATTCAATAATATCCATGTGAATCAAAACTTGTTTTCATCGAAATTCAAATTCAATTCGACTTAATTTGAAATAATATTCAATACAAATAACATAACCCGAGGTTTAGACAGTCTTTGACACTCTTATCAGTCTAATCGTCGCCTATTTATTATTATAGGAATGAATGACTGAATAAATATTATTATATAATCATTGCTTTAGAACTGAATATTTACTAATAAAGTAATTTTGTTCCCATTTTTTTCGGTTCAAAAACTTAAGTCGAGTTTTGCTCTAAAATTATAAGTTTGAGACGATTTGATTTGAAAACAATTTTCGCTATAAATAGTATATTATTAGTTAATTTAGTTTATTGACAGACAGACCACAATAAGACAGTTTGAATGAAATGTTGTTACAAATAGAAAGGCTATTGAAATTCAATGAAATTCTGTATCTCTGCAAAACGGGTATAAAAATAATTTTAAAATATTATAACTCTATTATTGAAAATATTGTAGAGATTTAAAGAAAGTCATTGAGATATTTAACTCACTTAACAGACGCAACGATTTTGTATTTTTTCCAATTTTCTATAAAAAAAACTTTCAATTTGTAAGAATAGAATTGAATTTAAGTAAAAGATTGAATACATTCAAGTGATTCAAGTAATACGGAAGCAATTATTTGATTTCAAATTGCATTCACTTAGAAATTGAAGATATTTTTTATTATACAGTAATTGGTTTCGAAACTCTCAATACTTTTTAGTTGAATAGATTTTATAAACAGATTAATTAAATTAATTTATTCAAAAAAAGCAAATATTAAATAACAAGTTTAGCGGTTAGAGTGGTTGTGCCGGTCGCCCACACCTACCTGTGCAAATACTATGTTTATGATTATGTATTAAAAAAAATAAAACTTTTGTGAATTATAAAAATAAAACTTTTGTGAATTAAATAAAAAGAATTAATTATAAATAAGTGAGCATGTATCTTTTTGTCTTTATTCTTACTTTTTTGTGCCATTTGTTTATTTGTTGAAAATGCTTGAAAAGAGCGATGAAAATAATAATAAGATTAAAATCTGTTTTGAATGGCGTTAAAAACTATTGAAGAATAACACAAAAAGAAAATAATAAATGATTACTAAATAAAGTCTATGAATGAATGCAATCGTCACCAGAAATGAGATCATATCTTAAATTATTCAAAGCTATTGACTGTTAATCCTAATGAAGGCAATTAAGTCTATATACGGCACATCCGGAGGCACTTTCTCTCCAATCGATTCCACATTCTTTCAAATCTTATGTAAATGTACTGAAGATCGAGAATTGGGTTCAGAATAATTTATATCCAAAGCCAGTGTTGAGTTGTGCCCAAATCTAGTTTCAAGCGCTTGATCTCTATTTTAATTTGGATTCAAAAATTAATTATGAAAAATGTCTACTGCGATAGGATACGGGTGAAAATGTGGTTAACATTCAGACTGAAACAGATCAAGCTCAAACTTGCGTCTCACATTTGTTAGGTGAGCCTGCGCTTGCATGAATATATGCCTAGCTCCAATTATCTAATATTTGATAAATGACACTGAACTGTATTATACTCTATAAACGGAATACAAGAATAGTCATAGATATTAGTCAATCAATGAAGAAATCAAAGACGTATTTGGGATCATATCATAAATCACTTGAAGAGGAATTAATGAAATGACTTATAGTTTGGACAAACAGTATATATGATTATGTTATAGCGATTTAGGGGTCGACCGACACATAGAGTACAGACAGGCGTTTGTGTGACAAATGTATTATTGATTATATGAATTTCAATTAGAAAATTACTCAACGCTACCATAAATTATATTTTTCTGATTCAGCTCTTTATTATTGTGTGAGTACTCCATATCATATGTATCGTAGGCTTTGTAGGTCTCAGACTCACAATTCAAATAGGGGTACCAAGGGTAAAAAGGTTACCTTCTTTTTGGTTTAAAATACACTTTAGGGTGATAGAAATGAAAGTAAACTAGCTTGGATGTGCCCAATTTGGTTTATCTAGGTAAAAAATGGGTTGGAAATCAAAGAAGTGCAATGCTTACATATAAAGTATATAAGCTTTTCATTAAAGCTTATATGAAAGCATTGCATTTCTTTGATTTCCAACCCATTTTTTACCTAGATAAACCAAATTGGGCACATCCAAGCTTGTTTACCTCCATTTCTATCATCCTTAGGAGTAATTTGAAACAAAAATATCCAAGTAATTTTTACCAAGATACAAGTATATGAATTGTCAGCCTTAATATTGGCTGATATGCTATCAATGCCATCACTTTCTCTGCAAACCCACTCAAACATACAATTGGTTTGGATTTTTGCATTTATAAAGACAATTAGCATCTATTGAATTAATAGTGTAACTCAATGGCAGTGATTGATCGCAGAACTAATTAGTTTAGCGAATAATAATTACTGGCTTTGAATATATTTTCTAATCGATTATCAGTTATTATGTGAACAAATAATTGTTAAGAAGACTATGAAAAACAAATATTCAGATAATTTAGTCTACTTTTCGTGTTTGAGTCAAATAAAGAAAAATAATAATCAAATTATTCCAACTTTTAATGCATTTATTGCCTCATATATCAGAAAACAACACAAAAACACACAAAAGAAGGTTAAAAACTAAGTTTTAGCTATAATTTTATGTAAAAATTTTCAATTTCAACACTATTGCCAAAAACCTCAAACATTTATACTCTCTTTCCCTTTCTCTCCGATAAGAAGTGTTAAGATTTTTATTGTATTATATGTTAAGCCAAACAATAAACAATTGGAAAACTTTTATTGAATTCATAGATAAAATCACATAAAATCTCACCGAAAAAAATAAATTATTTTATGCTCTCGTATGTCTCACATAATTATCATGCTAGATTTGGGTTATGACCCCAAAGTGTTTCTTATATCGAGAGTCTCTTCAAATAGATTTCTATATAACTAAAGAAAAAAGTTTTCTTTGCAAACACTCTCTCTATTATTACTTCAATGAAAAAATATTTATTAATTTCAGTTACATTTCATTGAGTTGTGCCGATCGGCAACAGAACTATATCAGAGTTATATCAGAGTCACTTTTGAAAACAAAATTTCCAGTTTTTCTATAAAAAAAAATGAATCAAATTATTGTTAAAGTCACGAATTGGCGGACTTTTGCTCAGTTTTATTGACTTTTACTTTAATTGGAGCTCTTTTTTCAGACATTATAATTATGAGATTTTTCAAAAATTTTGATTAACAAATGTATTTGTCATTGATTTCTGAAATGAATAATAAAATTATAGATTAAATTCAATGATAAGTTGAAAATTTGAAATAAATTTTATAGAATTAAAAACTGAAAATAAAAGTCTCAGTGAATAGCAATCACATTCTTTCGCACATTATATACCATTAAATCGAGTGAAACGAATAAATACGACAATCATATGCTTTACTCTCTAAATCATATGCCTATCAAATCATAAATGTTTAAAAACCGAAATATTTTTTTGTTTTTTGACCCTTTATTCTCGTTTTTTTTATTTTGCAGACAAAAAATTATATATTTGTGAATTGATTATAAATTTTGAATTCAAATACTAATTAACTTTCATATGAATTTCAGAAGTAATTTTGAGATGAGCAAGGTTGTTAATATTTATGACACATAAGATGAATTTTCATTAAAATAATGAGCAAGCTTGACTTGAGCTACAGCTTTACTTCAAGTAAAAATTATTCTGGCTGTGGCAGAGAAAAATGCTTGGTTGAATCTTGTGTATTTTGCAGTTAAAATTTAAATTATAAACTATTTCACCTTGATCATCTGTGGAATACAAAGAAATCATGTCTTCCATACAATCATTTGAAATTCTCTTCATTTATTATAACTATAATTATTCTGGAATTACAGTAAAGACTTTGAGAATAAAAATAAAAAATATTTGAAGTTTTTGCTTAAAAAGTCCGTTAATTTTTACAATAAGTAATAAATCAGAAATTGTATTATAAGAGTAGAAAAGCAATTAGTGGTGAAAAATATATTATAGAAACATAAATGGGTTAACAAACAGGAGGTAACCATCGAATAGATCATAAATCGGCGCAAATAAACAATTGAATGGAAATGAATAAAAAATAATTCGCTTTGAAGTGTAGTTAATAAGCAGTAAACCGATAAACGGATAAACTTCCGAGAGTTTAAAGACTTTCTTTACGCGCATTAAATGTTGACTAAACATCGACCCAGGCAGTTTTATCCATTCAATCTTCCTAACTTCTAAATGAGAATACATTCCATAGATATAAAACTCGTTTATGACTCGAAATACAGTTTATATGAAATGATATTATTTTTTTTCGAAAACTATTTGATCTGTTTTTGCAAATAATTAATATAAAGTGCTTTCAAAAAAAATCCAGAAGTTTTCTGCGCTCGTGATCCTCATGATGTGCAAGATAGGCAAGTCGTGACAGTTTATTTAATTTTTGCAGAAATTAGAAAATATTCCAAGATAATCTAAGTTTTCAGCAAATTTTGACTAACCAAGGTATAGTCTAATTTACATTGATCCTTTTGTGTATTTGATAGAATTTAGATGTACAACCTGCTTGATCATATACACTATTTAATAACTAAATTAACTTTCTTTTCTTAGAAAATAAAGAGCATTTCATTTCATTTGTTTTTTAGTTCTCACGACAAGAGAGCTATAAATACTATAGAGTAGTAATCGATAGTTGTCTTACAGTTCAGAGTAGTTCCCAATGGTTTCACTCGTTTTCTAAGTTCCAGAACTAATTAAAACTCAATTAGAGAGCACAACAAACTCACAGTCAGATTAAAATTATATAAAACTGTATTCAACTTAATTTTAATCATTAATTTTGAAATGAATTTTGTGTTAATATATTTTCAAAATAACTTAATTGAAATGCGAATTAATCAAAGAGTTGTTTTTTAGTTCAACTTTTTATTATTGATTTTTTTGCTTAATTTTTCTATAAATAAGTGCTCAGAATATTTCCCATCGAATATAATACTGTATAAAACCATTAATATTTAAGCTAAAATTACTTTTTTCTTATAAAAAACTTATTATTGATTTATATAACAGTAATTATAGATCTTATGTAAGTTAAACAAAATATATAAACCATTTTTCATAATAATCTAATACATGAATCGCTAGAATAATATAATACTTGTTATAATTTAAATAAACAATAATAAGAAGAATTAGAATATCAATCGAGTAATCAGTCACTGAATGATAAGTGAATTCTTTTATTTTTATGGCAATAAAATTGAATTATTTCTAAAATTAAAATCTCAGACAACTATTCCAGATATGCAGACAATTAAAAGTCAGATAAAAGGCTTTTAATTTTAGTTAAGTTCTCAAGTATTTCGTTAAAAAAAATACTAAAACGTGTTTCAAAGTGAGAAAAATTCTTTTCTATTGGAAACACAAAACAAAAAGCAAAGCAAATTAATAGTTAGATTCAAATCTATGAAACGATAATCCAATAAAAAAAATTAATGGCGTTTACGTTGGATTCAGTACAGATTTGGTATTCGAGTGGCCATCAAATTATTCAAATCAAAAATTTAAAGCTATTGAAGTCAGGGCTGGAATTATAATTAGTTCTTATACTTTAGGAATAATAAAAATCTTGGGTGTTATCTAAATAACTTCAATCAATTAATTACTTTAAAAATTCAATTATTTTATCTTTTGTATGGAAACAGAGTTAACCACAATTAAAAGGAGGCAGTTTTATGCAATAAATCAACAGAGATCAGTTGACTTTTTCTTCTTGACTACGAGTTTATTACACTCTTTAAACTCTATGAACATCTCTGAAGTGAAAACTTTTGAAATAGTTTTGAGAACCAATGGTAAAAGTATTGTATATATTAATAATATTGAAGTACTTGTCCTCTTGTTATATAATATCATAACTTTCAGTATTATTGAACTGTATTTATGAAACTGTTAACCCAATAACATAACTGTACAGATCTGTACATAACTGTACTCTATTGTATTTAAGGGCTGATACCAGGGGAACAATAGAGACAATTCTGATTATTTCTATCAAACTCTGTGTGAGTCTTGAGCTAAAAAATAATTGAAAAATGCAAATACAAGTAAATCATGGCATGATTTATCAGTTTACATAGCATTCATAAGTGACCAAGTTCATTTTGTACATATTCTTCAAAATTAATTAGAAATGACTGTTCAATAGACAGATTATTTAATAATTACTTAAATTATATTATTTTCTGATAAATGTATTTATAATTATTCCATTCAATCGATACAATAATTTAATTTATTTTATTTCAATTCAAAGGACTTCTTATTAATAATACATTATTTATAAACTAATTGTTAAGCTTTTAAAAACTTATTTTTACGGCTGATTTGTACTTATTGTTCACTATTTATATATTATGTGAATCCAATTATTCGGTTATCAATTATAAATATTGCATATAATTTGTATTCAATAACATATATATATATATATAATTAAAGTTACATTGAAGTTATTTT
>JAQIWA010003124.1:0-11245 GCA_034693305.1 Eueremaeus valkanovi | reverse complement strand
TGCATGATTCTGCATCATTTTTTCATTGTAATTCATGGTTCAAATTTCATCTAATTCTGAACGAAAAAATTCAAACCAGGCCAACTCCTTAATAGCTATAAAAGTGGTAAGAATCGGATGTTTTCGTAATTCTAGGCTATATTTGTGAAATATATACTATAGGTTAAGTGCTGGAGGCATACACTTGACTATATTGGACAGAGATGTATAGAAGCGCAGGTGTGGTGCACTAGTATATCATGTATTCTTCGCATTCTTCTCATATATTTTTTATATTTCAAAATCACTTCGCTTTGTATTTAATCGACTTAAACCTGAACTCAATTTTATATATGTTTTTGAAATGAGATTTTGATTTATTGTCAAAAAATAGAAACTTTTTGTTCACTTCTATTCTGCTCTGTATTCTTGCGATGAATTTCATATTTCTATTGTGAAAAACAAACAGTGAAAACGACAGTTATATTACATAAAGAATCAATTTATTGTAGAAAAAAAGTTTTTGTTAATAGAATATCAATAATAAAGAGACGGAAAAAAATAATAAAATAAAATTCAATTTTCATGTTCTGATACGAAGACAGAGTAAAGTAAATCAAATTTTTTGAACCAAAGAAAAATTTTAAATGAAATTTAAGCCGAAAAAGATTTTGCAGAAAGATTGGAAAAGAAAAAAAACTTTTGTTTTTTGCTCAAAGATTTTTTCAGTTTTTCTTTTACTAACTTTAGTTCAGAAAGTCTTCAGATATGGTTCGATAGTATAAACAGAATATTCTGTAGTTTTAAGCAATCATTCTTATAGAGTGTATATCTATTGTTAGGCCATTAGAAGCTGTGATTCTGATCATCAATTAAACAGAACAATAGTCTAGCAGTGAATATATTAAAATTTGCCTCAATTTTGAAATCTAATCCAAAGCACTAGTCATTCGTTAATTATTTTTATTCGCGACATCTCATAGCGAGAAGAAAATACTTCAGAAAATATATGTTAAGTATTTTTTTTATTCTTTTGATATCTTTTCACTCAAATGATTAATAACTGAATTTTTTTTTGTTTTGCTTAATATTAATGATTTTTCTCTGCCTTAAAATTTTTATTTTTTTCTATCCTTTATTATTGGATTCAAATTCTTCAATGAATTATAGTCTGAATACTGTCTACTACTGAACACTTAATATATTTTTCAATTAAATAATAAATTGTCTGAAAATTTTAGTTTAATGGTTCAAATGATCAAAAGAGAGAACATTTATATATCGATAGTATAAAATTCAATTTTTCAGTAAAGTCGAAATTAATTTACTATTAATGCAATATTATTATTATACAGTCAGGCTTATTTGAAAATCCACATTAATCAACTAGTGCAATCAATTGAAATTAAATCTAATACAATCGCTATATTCAATTAAATACTTAAACATATTAATTGGTTGTAATTAATTAATTTTATAAATATTCTTGATCTAAAAATTTGGCTTGAATATTTTTGTAATTGAACACGGCATAATTCAAACAGTACAAAATTGTGTCCTGTCTTATATTATAAATTACTGTTCAGATAAATGCGATTGTATTGAATTGAAATGATAATATGAAAGCATTTTTCAAATATATTTAATATATTTTTATGTCTATTAAACAGAAAGAAAAACAAAATATTTAGTATAATAATAGAGTTCATAACAGACTGTACGCCTGAAAAAGCTAAGAAGAGATATGAAGATTATATGTTCGGAATATATTTAACATTCTATGCTATTATTCGACAGCAATGTATGCATTGTATGCAAAACTGCTGTCGTTTTGCAGAATAAATCAATTTTCACTATTTTCTGAACTTTCAGTCTTTAAAAGGGGAACAGTTTTGACAACAAATCAATATTGTCTGTCATATCAGTGCTGATAACGATTCAATATTTTTCATTCTTAATATTTATTACCCGAATATAATATAAATATAGAAAAGCCGATATTTTTTGAGTTCTTATACTATAAATAAATCTGATATCGAAAACAGAGCGCAGAAACTGTGAGCCAATGCGAGAAAAACATATGTTTCATATGAATTTGTATTAATTTATTCAATAAATTATTCCTTATCTGTATTTATTCAGTTCCTTAGATAGGAAGCTATTATTTAATAAAGAATGCGCAAGAATAAAAGTGTGAATATCTAAATATGATAAAATTAGCTTGTTAATAAATTCTATATGTAATCCAAAATTGGGAAATTTGATCGATTTTTAAAACCAGTTCAATCCTTCTATCGATAAAAAATTTATCCTTATATAAAATTTGATCTGTTCACTTTATCACTAAGCTTGATAAAATACGAATGTACTTGCCGGATTTGTCTAATGATCCATTTCAATTATGCATGTATTGTTGAACAAAACTATATACTCCCGTCAACCCAAAGCCGGAATGTGAAAGATTAGATAAGAATAATCAGAATAAAAGATAAAGTGGTCTAAACATTAAGTATATGGGCCTGAAATCGATGGTCAGTCAGATATGGAGCAAATGGTCATTACTTAACAGCAAAGCCTTTAATACATGAGTTGAGAAGTGTACAGATCAAATAAATAAAATAAAATCAAAATCGTTTGAAGTGTTTGAATACAAAGCGCTATTTCTGTGCTATTTATCTATTAAAGTGTTTTTATATTCACTCGATTTAGACGAACATTAACTTTAGTTTACATTTAAACAAGAATTTCCTAAAGAACTTGAAATTCTTAGTCCTTTTTCCTCACTTTGAATGGGAATCAAAATATTTGTCAGTAAACAAAAGATAAATAAAAGTTTATATAAAAGTGTTTTCTAATGGCATTCAGACTGTTATTTCGCTTAAACCTTATTAAACCTGTATTTATGTATGCTTTGGAGTCAATCATTCAGAATATTTTGCATTTGTTTTAGAGAATATTCTACACATATTTCGGTTGTAATTTAGTTTTTTTGGCCTAAATGTTAATTTCTGAGGGATTTATAGCTTAAATGTTGTTTTTAAGTTGTTTTCGTTTTTCTGTATAGAATTTGAATTCAGAATAATTTCAATTTAAATGTGAAATATTCTGTTAAATGTATAAAAATAGTAGACTTTTCAGACAAGAATTCTTATGTAATCGTAATTTAATTACAGTTTATTTTAAATAATTTGATTAATGTATGTCTGAAGCTATTTATGGGTCGTTTGTTACTATTGATTGACAAATCAAAAACAAAAAAATCCCTTTTATTTCACAACTCTTTACATTAGTTTTGTTGTGAAATACAAATTCAAAAATATCTATTTTTAAGCTTTGAGCAAATATTTAAGTAAATGCACTGTCAGTTCAAAACCCACACAAACACAACATTTTGAAAACACGAAAATATGCAATATTTTAATTAAAATTAATCTTTGCTAATATTTCATTAAAATTAATTTTATTATAAAATTTTAAGAGAATGTCAACACTTATTATGCAATGCATCTGAAAATGTAAGACATATTGAAGTCATTCATCTCTGTCTGCACTGTAATTAATACTAGAGATGGCCAAGTCGTTCAGCTCAGGCAAAATTAAGTATATTTTGTTTTCATTAAAGTTTAATAATTTTGTGCACTATTAAGGTTTGAGTATAAGTAAGAGTATATACTGTAATAGGATATCATAGATAAACACTTGACTATACTCTACAACTCAGCCGAAATTGATTTGAAATATGAAAACAAGAATATTTCGTAAGAAAACTCAACTTTATGTTAATATAAGAGTTTCATCTTGGGCAGAATACACTTTTAATCAAGTTGAAAATGCTGCTTCTTTCATCCTTTTACTTAAGTAACCAATTTATTCACTACTTTGAATACTTCTTATATAAAAATAAAAATACTTAACATTTGTCTAACAAAAAAAGTTTAGACGAAATCTATTTAAGTTTAGAGTTCAGACACTTATAAACATTTGAATAATAATGAGAAGAATAGATAAATAATTAGTGACTATCTATAAGAGACACGTTATATAACTTATAATATTAATGCCTAAACACAAGCCTACAGTGTATTCAACTCTCACAGTCTGTCTCTACAATTTTGCTCCACTATATGTGAGACAGTTTTTAAGTTGTCTTTTGGGAAATTAAATTGAATTCTTGGGTAAAATATAATGGACTCAAATGAGAGAATAACGCATTCATTATCTAATACTGAATTCGTTTGAATATTGATTTCACTCTTTTTTTCAGACATACTTAGCAGTAGTTTTCGTTTTTTTAATGATCCATAAGAACAGAATTAAAATACTTTTTAATAATTGTTCATAAAATCCATATTTAAAGCAAATATTTTGCTAATAATTTTTAATGGCCTCCGCTTTATATGCAGTCATATTTGATTTTCTATCCATGTTAACAAGATGATTATTATTATCTTGAAAAATTTAGCTTCCACATATTTTTCCAGACAATATTATTTATTTGAAAAATCAATCTATTCATCCCATTCTCATATTTCAAAAACATTTTTTCATAGAATTAATGTTTTTATCACAAAAATATATAAACTAGTTAAGCAAATAATACGACCTTGTTCAAGTGTTTGATTAGTTATTAGTTTAATTGTTTTCTTAAATTAATTTTATCGAAAATTGTAATTATTTTTTTGAAGTTTTTGTGTCAATGCTTTCGTTAGCTAAATAAGCCGACACAATTCTGCTTACCAAGCACACTCAAGCTCTATATAACTCTATAGCACGGATGCATTTATCAATAAAACAGAAAAAAAACATTAATTGTTGTTCAAAAATAATTTAATGATTATATGTTTGATATAAATAGAAAAGACTCTAATATTCCGATCCTATGTATCGGTTCTAAAAACAAATCAAATTCTAAAATAAAATTTCATATTATTTTCAAAAATGTTTTTTATTTTATTTTTATACATATTGTGAAACAAACGAAATAATATATAACTGAAATATAAAATAAGAAATTGAATTCAGAAAATAAAAAAAAACAAACTCTACTTATATTCAGTGCAATGTTTAAACATATTCTCTGAAGAATATGCTCTAAAAAAATAGCGAGATTTGAATTTTATTCGGTTAGTCAAACAAATACTGTCCGTCCAAAGTGTAGTCAATGACTTTAAAAGTTTAATAAATGAGAATTTTTTATTGAACTTGTTTAAATAGCAATTATAAAAAAGTGCCAGATTAATATTAGAACCAAAGGTCCTAGATTATTTATATGAACTACAAGTCTTATTTAAACTCATAAATACTGCAAGTAATCAACTAGATCGTTAAAATATATTGACAAAGTAGTTGACATTGTTATAAAATGCCACTGAACTCATTAGAAGAAGTTGTTATTATAACCTTGTTCAAAATCATCATCAGTGTCCCTTTATATGCATTGTTGCTGTTTTTGTTTGAAGTCGTGATTAAAAAGTAGCAAAAAATTATAATTATTCTAAAAATAATTATTTGTTGGAAAGCATACGAACCGTAAGAATAAAATCACTGAAATCACTGAAATCACTGAAATCACTGAAAGTAACTGAAATCAGAGTCAACTAAAATGGTATGAAATTTAATTAATGAATATTTTATTTTAAAAATTATACTTTTGGCTAATAATCTCTATTTGTTGTTAACATTTATAGACAAAAGTATTGATTTATTTGACATTTCTTTTCAAAGTCATAAAATATATAATTGTCTTCTCTTCTCATAAAACACTAATGATTTTGAATTCTTCTTCTCTTTGATCCAAAGGATTACAAATAGATATAAGCCTTCAAACCATAAAATGCTTTATTAGGGCTGACCTGATTGGGTCCAGGCTTTCTGACATATAATAGACAAATGTTAGGGGTTATTATGTCTGATCAAAAGTGAACTGGGTAATTATACGGAACAAAACCATATAGAACTTATTGAACCTGCACTAGTAAGGTGAATTAAAATTTATCATACATAAGTCACCTGGCTATCCCTTGCAAAGTGCTCTGTCTGTTAAACTAAAAGCATGCCAGACTATTTTTTTTATGAAACACTCTATTATCAAAGACTTTGTATTTGTATTTCATTTATCATATTTGAGCCGAAAATTTCCACATGAATTGGCTTTGGTTTCTATTTATTATATATTATATACAATACAAAAGCTATTCATTATTTTTATTTTTATGGTTGTATTTGATATACCGATAGAGAAGAATAGGAGAGAAAACTAAATACAAATAAAATTGTGATAAACTATTCACAAGAGTTTTATTCCTCTCATTCTATGCCTTTTTTTTGCTTACAATTCCTATAAATGATTGAATTGATTTCAACGGAATTGTTAGCGAATAAAAAAATATATATAAACCATATATGAAAAGAAATAGAGAGAAATTCATCCTTAAATGTGTGGAACAGTTCAGACGTAAAGCGAAAATTGCGGAAAAAAATTGATAACAATTTTACTTATACTGAAAGTTAAGCGAAAAAAAAGTTTTTCCGAAACTTTTCTGGTTTACAGTTTCCGCAAAACTTTTTTTCCTTACAGTCCTTTGATTTGTTTGAAAAAAAATGGAAAAGAAATATATTTTTCATTCACTACAAAAAGCCGAGTATTATATGATTTATGAGCGAAAGGCAAACTAAAAGTGTGTTTAAAAAGACGTCAAAAATATATAGAAAAACATAAACTCTTTTACTATTTTTTCTTACTTTCACTAATCAAATGATTCATTACTTTATATTTCTTATGGTTCCAGCGATGACTACAATCGATCATAATTTCTGTTATTTATATTTAATTTATTAAAAGTTATCCATTTTATCAGTTGAATAGTTCGGATGCAATATATTTCATAACTACTTATATAAAAAAATATATAGTTTTACTCAGAATTATACGAATTATTCCAGTCATTCAGAATCAATGGTCGGTAAGAATTATAATTTTCAGCTTATGGGCAATTATTCCTAATTTGTAGTTGGTAGTTGGCCAATTAGTAGTCGATAAAATGATCGAGCTTATTTCACTGGCTTTAGGACTACACTACTTTGCATTGTGTTATGAAACTAAAAGTTTTCGTAAAGAATATTAAATTAATTATGAATAAGAGCAAGCTAAATGAACAAGATTATAAAAATAACCTAATTGACCTGGATAGCAACAATGTATCAACGCTCAAATAAATGAAGATTTTATGATTAATTGTTATTATTATTAAGAATAATGTAATTTCAGAACATTTATCATATAATGAATAGATTGTGAAATATTTATATGAATACTAATTGTATGAATCAATTAATTCAATTATTGGTAAAATATTTTTAATTCATTTATGGCTTAATTATTATTACATTGAATTTGAATACAAAGACTTTAAGAATATATTGAATTCAATTAATTTTTATATTCATTCAGAATCTGATGACTCGATGGCTGAACAGAAGTTCACATATAATAAGAAAGAGTGGAATAAAGACAGTGAAGAAGAATAAGATCTGAAGACAACTATTAATCATTTTCGTGCGTTTGTTGTGTCAGTGTTTGTGTGGTATATAGTCTTCAAACCGAAAGAAGACAAACGAAGAATAAAAATGGAAAATAAAATGCTTTTTCAGTTCTGTTGATTCCAACGACTTGTTTATGTCTGTTATATAAAACGATTGTCTGTTTTGTCACTTGTCTTCACAACTGTAAGCACTCATAACACTCATCACAACTATAAGCACACAATTCAGAGGACAATAGAGTCCAATATCAGGCACTTTGATCAGAGCAGTGGTGGTCAGACAGCACTTGTGATAATGGATCCACAAATGGGTGATTTCATAGACAAAGGGATTATAATCGCAATAATTTTGGGCACAATTATGATCTTCACGATTGTGGGCAACATTCTGGTCATATGGGGTATATTCACGTACAGGCCTTTACATAACGTCCAGAACATGTTCTTAGTCTCACTGGCCGTCTCCGACATAGCCGTAGCCGTTCTGGTCATGCCGTTCAATGTGGCCTATAATCTGTTGGGCAAATGGATCTTCGGTTTGCACATATGCGAGATGTGGCTGACCAGCGATATGTAAGTCCTCTCTCTTTACTGCAACCAATTTATTACAGTATTTGCATTCATTCGAGACATTTAACTGGAAATTATCTCAAATTCTATGCGATTTTAATATTCAGTTGTATTCAGACATTACTTATATTATTGTGACTGAAGTTCAGTTTATTCTGTTGTAATGGATTGGATGCCAATCGACAAATGGCAGGTTATGTATCCGTTCCCAACAGATTATATCCATAAAAAGCTACTCTATTTTAAGTAACGGTTAAGGAATCCAATAAAGAAATTATAGAAATTCTGAAATTTGAATTCAATACAGATATAGAAACAATTTAACAATAATTCTATACATTTTTTGTTAGTCTTTGCCTTAAAGGCAATTTCAATTTTAATATTAGTTTTTTAATCTCTCTCAACTTGAAATTATATACTATCCAGTTCAAAAATATCATCTTTCAAGATATTACTCACATATAACGAGAAAAAAATACTGTCACAATTTGAGATCATTATACTCTGTCTCTTTTTTATGCAAATACTATTACAGTTATTAATTAATTGAATTAATTATGAAACTCATATTTTTTTCATTCAATTATTTCTTTGCAGATTGTGCTGCACTGCAAGTGTGAGTATAGACTACAGTCTGTATAGACTTCTTACTCAATCTGTTTGCTATACAAAAAATAAAATGTTCACTAATGTAGTCAGAGATGCCGATGGCGTTAGTATGGGATAAACGCAGTATAGAATTGTACATTAATTTCAGTCTTCCTGGTCATTCAGGATGTTGTTCATTTGAGATCTGGATACCGCAAAATTTGGAATCTTATGATCAAGCTTGGTTAATTTTGAATTGATTCCATCTATATTACATTTTTATTAAATTCAATTAATTTTTAAATAGTTGTTATTACTCGGCTTCAAAAACTATCATGATAAATTTATTCTGGCCATATATGACTTTCGGCATCCCTGAGTATATGAAACATAAAGCAAAAAAAAATAAAAAAAAGAGTCAGTTATTTAATATAATGTAAAAACTATTACTTCTTCTCTAATAAAAAGCAAAACTAATTAATGCCTTAATTTAATTACAGATATTAAATCTGTGCGCTATAGCAATGGTAAGCATTAGTAATAATTTCATTTGCATTCACATTCGTATTACTATTATTAATCATAAACTAATTGCAAGTCTTTTCGTGCGCTTATGTTGTGTTCAAAGAATATTATAAGCCTTTGCTTTCAAACACAACACAAATCATAACTAAATGTTTAGTAAATTAAAGAAAATCTTTTTATTACCAGATTTATAAAAAAGAGTATAAAAATAGTTCACTGATGCAAATTTAAACACAAAAATAAGAATCATTACTTAAAATTATACCAAGGGCATTAATAATGGAGAAGAGCTTTCTATCAAAACTATTCAACATAACTGTTCAGTCCTTCAACACACCAGGGATTGAATCGATAACTATTTTCAAGTCCTAATGAAAAATGTTATGCAAACAAAAAATAATCCAATTTATTCAAGTGTTTCACCTGGTTTAGTGATCATCGCTTAAATCGAGCACAAATTATAATTACTATTATTTGAAAAGATATAATACTTTTTAAAACTGACAGACAATAGAGTTATGATTTCAAAGTAAAATATCCGGTGTTGATTGTCATTATGATCCCGATGCTGACACGTTATAGATTACATAGTTTATATGTCAATCACATGTCGTATTACACAATACTTTTAATATATTATATATAACACAATTATAAGCACTGAAAAGCCTATTAGTATTCTTCAAGACTTTAATATAGATTTTTCTGTGCGAAACAAATTGAATTTTGAACAAAATTTCTGCTTGAGTTCAATCAATCATAAATGTGTTTAAAGTATAAAAACTTAAAAGCCTTGAAATTCCGGTGAAATTCGATTTCATTTTCATTTTATTTTTTTGTTCGGTTAGTATTTACCTCTTTTTCAATATTATTTAAGTAAAAAACTATTGCATTATATATCAAATGTCATATCAGGTGACCTGAGATTCGGAAGAATAGTTTTCATGTGTTTCCCAACGGAATGCGAATTCAATTTATTTGTTTCAAATATTCTCTCATTTTATTCTGTTTTATAATTTTTTTCTTAACTTTTATCTATAACTAAATCAAAAGTATATCGCAATTGATACTAGTCCTTTTTTAACTTTGTTTGCCTATCTTATTCCCAGTGATATCAGTGTAAAATATTATTTTTCAAAGCTCTATATCATTTCTACATTTTGTTGCGAAAGTATTGAACAGAAAATCTTATTATATTTTCCCCCAAAGAATGATAAATAGAATTATAAGTTTAGAAAAGCCTGATTTAATGAAATTAGAGCTGATCTTTTGAGCCTGGTGAATAGTATCCATTAGGTTTAAACTGTTATCAAAGATAGACTTTATATTTGAAGTCATTTCGGTTTAGTGTCAATACTTTATGGCCTATACTTATGGAACGGATTGTATATAAAATTATTGGCTATCGACTAAAATATTCATTTAAATTGGTTTTTGCTTTTAATTTATTTATTTAATAATATAATTAGATTTAAAATGGTCTTCCTCATTTTATAATATGGATTCGTTTAGTCAACAACTTTTTAAAGTGAATAATATTTTACACCTTTTAGGGCAAAAACAGTGAACACATTGTGTAAAAGCCTTAAAGTGTTTGACATTTTAAGAATTCCTGATTTTTTTAGAATTGAATGAAATATTTAAAGAATTAGACGATTTGTGTTGTCGTTGGAGGCGTTTAATCAAATATTTATAAAAGTCAGCCTATTCTTCACACCCACTCTATTCTTGTTTCTATTTCCAATCCATCTATCCCTGCTGCAATTTCATCTCTATATTTATCACAATAAGCCGATTCTTTATGACTTTTCTACTCGTATGACCTTTGCATAACTGGGTGACAAATTGATGTATGGTTAAAAGCAATCTATAAATAGCAAGCTCATTTTGATGTAACTATAGTAGAGTGAATTATGTGAACACTTGACCCTTTCATCGAATATTTATAACCTTTCTACTTTTGTGAATACAGTCAATTCTCGTTATAAGAAACGAGCAAATGCAAGCAAAATCCGTACACTATAAAGAGAGTACACTATAGA
>JAQIWA010003123.1:0-11246 GCA_034693305.1 Eueremaeus valkanovi | reverse complement strand
GATAAATATGAATTTGTTTCTGGGTCTTATTCAGCCGACAGTTGAAAATCAAAAAAGGCTACTTTTTCGGTCTTCTTTCGGTGGGTCTTCATAATTTATGACCCAGAGCTCTATTTGGCTAATTAAAAATTGTAATACAGATTAAAAAGCAGCCCCGCTCACCAACAATCTGTACCAACTTCTGGCTAACCCTATAGTTTTATGCTTTACATAAATATTGCCTTGTTTTAAAAAAAAAGTTATCAATTTATTCAGTATGAATCATTGAATCTGGGTTCATTATACAGTAATTGAATTCGAATGCAATATTTAGCGTAAATACTATTCCGTAATATTCCGTAAAGTTTTCCAATCACTATATGTCCGATAGATGTCAGCAATGGTTTCGGTGTTTAACATAAATGCGCTCAGAATTCACACATTGAATGCATTGGATTTGAAGCACACATATGGCTGTCATTCCACGCTTTGGTGCAGACAATGAGTTGAACGCATAGGAAATATGAGTCGAGTCTATTAGAGCCTAAGCCAGTAGAAGCCATAGGTATGTGCGCTGAGGTGTAAGAGCGCACACATATCTGTCTGACAATAAAAATGTCTGACTTTCTAACCCAAGTGTTGCGTAATTTTAAGTATGATTTGAATTGAATTAAAAATCAATATTTGAATGAATAGTATATAATATTTAGACATAATTCTGAATAATGTCTGAAACGAATGAAACGACTAATGAATTCAAGTTCCGAACCAAACGCGAGAGACAACGACAGACACCCTATAGTCGGCCTCAGGTTTGCAATCGAAACAGTGATACAAATGAAACACATTTTCAATTGAATCCGGATTTGGATAATACAAACGTAAGTATACATCGATTGCAGACACAAAGCAATTGATTCATTGGTTAATATAACGATTGGTTTTGCAATCAATCGATACATAGATTGCAATCAAATTATAAGAAATTATTATTTTTAGTCTCTATTGAGTCGAATCGGGCGAACAGTGAAGACATTGGTTCCCAATTGGTTACGCAATTCAACCAATTTATTGAACTTTAATAATAATTCAGACATTAATAGCGATAATGAATGTGTTGTTAACCAAGAGATCCATTCGATTGACAACAATATTATCGGCGAATCATTTGTCGCCAAAAATGATAATAAAATTAGTGATCGTTTGCCTAACGATAACGTATGGCAACAGTCGGCCAGTAGTCAACTGTTCACCAGATTGGACACCAAATGGCGGCCAATGAGTACCACAAACGACAGACTATTGACCCGAACCGACGCTTATCTACCGCTGCCGTCGACGTCCTCGACATTGTATTCCTCGACAGAGACGGCCGAAGACGTGAAAGAGTCTACGCATTCACTTAACAGACCCGAAGTGATGGATCCGCTCGAAGCAGATGATAGGTCTTCGAGCAGTTCAGCGACGGCTTCGTCGACGAGTGGCTGTTCCTCATTAGTGCCGTCGCATTCGGATATCTGCAGACTTGGACTGCCTTTGGAGGCGATTAGGAGGGAATCGGCGAAAGCCAAGAGCAGAGACTTCGGCAACAATTCGACGATTAATAAGTCATTGTTAGCGTCGGATCCGAACGACAAAAGCAATGCTTTTATTAATAATTTAAAGAATTTGAACGAAAGGAAAACCAATTATATTCTGAACAACAAATCGATAAAACAGTTTAGTGTCGAGAAGTTTATGAGTTCTTCGACTCTAATCCCTCGAAAGTCCAACTTTTATGACGGAAAGACAGTGTTCGGCGGCTCTAATGTGACCCGAGCTGCCCGACTGGCCGGCACTACGCCATACAATGTCTCGCAACGACACCATTTGGCTCCAGTGCTTAGAGTGAGTGTGAATCCAAGCAAACGGATTATCGATGCGAGCGATCCGTTGAGTACTTCATCGCAACGTATATTCGAAAAGTTGGAAAAGGCGTCGACACCTCTTCAGGACGCGAGACGAGTGCCGTATTCTGCGAGCACTCAATTGAAAGACTACTTCCAATCCTCTAATTATACGCTCCGGTCGTCCAAACGGCCCAAATTGGCGCAAACGCCTGTTCCCAGTCATGCGGTAATTGACCACAGATTCCAACCCAAGAGATGGGAATTGAAAGCAATCGATAACAAAGACGACAGTAAAGTGTCGTCCACTGAGACAACCAATCAGTTAATCAATTCATGTGATACTAATAGACATTCATTAATCGATTCGAAGATTAATGACTCGAAAGACATGAAATCTAATGAGACTTTTGGCGGAAAAATGTTAAGAAAAGACTTGCGAAGAGAAGAGAGAAAAATCAAAACCCAATCAACAAATGAGTCGCAAAACGAAAGCATTGATTTGTTGACTAACATTCAGCCGTTGGCTCTGCCTTCCGGTGCGTCGCTCCCGAAATTCAATTTCGGCCACTCATCCAGTTTCGAGAAACAGTCGAATTCGAGTTCGAATAAGGCTTTGCCGACAACCACATTGACTAAAGTCGATGTCACCGAAGACGAGGAACCGGTATTCAAGTTCACTGAACCTGAGCTTAAAAAACGCGAGAAGAATGCGAACGAATCGGTCGGAGAGAAGATAAGCGAACCGTTTGTATTCAGCAGTCCTTTGGGTGCCATAACTCAAAAGCCATCGATTTGTGCGAAGAATACGATTGAAAAAGAGTCGAATATATTGAGGAAATCATTGGAAAGAAGTAACGAAACGACGTCTGGACTCACAGTTGACTCGATTTTCTCCAATAATAAACTGCAGAATAAAACCGAATCCAAGAAAACGGAAGCACCGAATGAGAAGTGGATTTGTGTTTGTCTCTCACATAATAGCAGTTCCGACACCAGATGTAAGGCTTGTAATAAAGAACGCGAGTCTCTGTTCAAACCGCCGGTGCCGGCAGTTAAGAGTGAAGTCACTCCTATTGCGAGTCAAACCCCTATTACGGCTCCAATCGCTCAGAAAGGGTTCGATTGGGGCAACAAATTCAAAGCACCGACGGGTTCGTGGAGTTGTCCCGTATGTATGATCAATAATAACGCAAATGACACCAAATGTATGGCCTGTGAAGAGCCGAAGCCCGGAGTGAAGAACACGACCGCAAAAGAGGCCGATTCGTGGAAATGCTTTTACTGTAAGGAAGCGAACGATATGTCGAAAAGTGTTTGCATTTCTTGCGACAAAATAAAGACACCGATCGCTACGAAAGCAGATTTGAACAAACTATATGGCGGACAGGCATTCAAGTTCGGCATCACTGCTGAGAAAAGTGATGCGAAAAAAGATAATTTGTTCGATAGTATAAAGTCGAGCGAAGATCAGACGAATAGATCGATAACTAATCCGTCATTTTTCGCGTCAACCGAAAGCACTGCTCAAACATTGGCTTCGATTCCGATATCGAATACATTTGTTTTCGGTTCGACTTCTTTTGTCGAAACCCCGAAGTTTACAACTGATCCGCAGGTAACCAAACCATCCGATACGACGACATCCAGTGCTAGCACTGAACCACTTTTCAAGTTTGGTTTACCGCCGGCGCTATCGAAACCAACCCCTGATATAAAGCCAATGGAGAAGTCGAGCACAAGTATTGTCGCCGATATTTTCGGCTCAACTCCTAAAACCAATAGTCCTGTGCTCTTCCAATTCGGAGCTCAATCATCAGACACTGCGAGCACCACTACATCCAGTGCCGAACCGATTCAATCATTCGTTTTTGGCGATCAAAGCAAAGGACAGGAGTTATCGAAGAGTAAGAAAAGCGTTTCCTTTGATTTGGAGAACAAAAGCGATAATAAAGTGAACAAAACTGAGTCAACGACTCCTGGCTTTCAATTCTCCAAACCCTCGGCCGACGATATGCCGCAAATGTTCAAAGGGTTCAGTCAGTCGGCTAACGGTTCGCTTTTTGAGTCAATAGCCTCTGAATCGGCCAATACTGCCGTAACGACAGTCAGTTCTGCTCCGAATCCCTCATTGGCTGCCAATAAGTTCGGTTCGATTGCGAGCGAAACGCAAAATAAAAGCATTAGTTCTCTGTTCGGTCTGTCGACGACCACCAGTTCCTCAATGCCTTCATTCTCGTCACCATTCTCAGCAACCAATAAATTCAATACAGGCCTGACGTCCAGTACTACATCCAGTGCTACGACGACTACTGGCGCCGAAAACGCGGCCAAAAATATATTTTCATTAACGCCTTCTCCGGCTATAAAAGCATTCGATGCGAAGACTTCGAGTAACTTAAGTCAAACCAATCAACTCGACGGCACATCTGCGACACCGACCGCACCATCGACTTCGAGCACCAGTTCCTCATCACAAAAGAGTTTGGTTTTCGGTAATCTGAACACGAATTTGCCATCTTTTTCATCACAAGCCTCGGCTGTCACCACAAAACCGAACTTTAGTTTCAACATAAATGCCAACACAGGCGCCAACAGCTCTACTGCCGGCACAGACAATAAATTTGGTTCGACTAATAAGAGTTTGTTTGGCTCTAATGCTGGCAAAGGATTCACTTTCGGCAACACATCACTGAATAGCACTCAAAGCCAAGGATTCGGTTTCAATATCCCGACGACTACTACGATATCAAACACTGCTTCGAATATAAGCTTTGGATTGAATTCCAGTAATAATAGCAATAATAATAATACAATCAATACGACCAGTAATGAGACGACGAGTGGTCCCAAACCTGCGACCAATCAATTGTTTGCATTCGGTTCAACTAGTGATCAATTTTCTAACCCCTCTTCAGCTTCAGAACCTCTGAACACAACTAAATTAAATAATCCGTTAAATAGCAGTCAATTCTCTTTCGGAGTGACACCAAATGCAAGCACTGGTCAGACAAACAGTTCTAATCTGTTCGGAAACGCCATAAATGCCGGACAAAACAGTCTTTCGTTTAGCAATCAGTCGTCAGGCCTTCCGGCGCCGCAGACGAGTAGCGCTGCCTTCACTTTCGGCGGCTTTGGGTCGACTCAACCGATGCCTTCAGTGCCACAAATCCAGAGTCAACCCCAACAACAACCACAACAGCCTTTAGCTGCGCCTCAGTTCAACTTTTCACAGCAGCCGTCGTTCGACTTCGCATCGATGACCAACACCGGCGCCCAACCCGGAGCACCTGTATTCCAATTCTCGTATGTTTTACTAATAGTTTTGATCTTAAGTTAAAAATATATAAAATTATTTTCAATTTCTCTTATATTAAGGGCCGAACCGACGCCTCAGACCGGAGTCAATAGGATAACCAAAAAGGCTAAAAGACGTCTAAACCCTACTTAACAGTTAGTTTGTGCTTAAAAAGCAAATAATAAGCAGAAAAATAAAAATAAAAGACGTCTAATATTATTACACTTTTTGAAAAATTGTTTAAATATTAATATTATTACCGGATATTCGATATATAAAAGACTAAATGACTGTTCAATTGTGTGATTAAACTATTTTAATAATGAATTGAAGGAAAAAATACAATTTTTTTTATATATTTGAATGTTTTTTCGCGAGTTTTATAGTGAGATAACTATTACTATAGAATTGTAATGAAAGCCAATCCGTTATAATCGATATTATCTTATATACGAATAATCACTTATTCTTATAAATATATAAATTAAATCATAAGAAAAATTGATATTTTTTTTGTTTTTCATTCAATTATTTTTTTCGTTTATTATTATTATTCTTAATCTTAAATCTGTTTCTCTTTTAATTAGAAATTCATTTTTTAGTGATTTTAATCGTTCAGTAAATTCATTGTTATTATAATTATAATTATTTTTGTCCATTAATTCCATTCATTCGTAAACTCTTAAGTCATTTGTTATTCAGAAACAATCCGTTTTCGAAACGATTATTATTATTAAAAATTAATTTTTATTTTGAATTTCTGTTTTTATTTTCTCTTTCTGTTTGTGTGAAGACTTAAAGCTTATATTTATTATAATATTGCGTAAACTGAAGCGAAGGATATGTTTTATTTGACACTATATTTAATGAATAGTCGATCTCTTAAATAGGAATTCATTGGAATTAGTTTTATATATAATATAATCGCAATTATTGTCTCTTTTCGTTCGTTCGTTAGTCCCTTATATTCGTCGTTCGCTTATTTGTCTGTCGTTTCTCTCAGTTCTGGTCTTTTGGTCCTAAAATTGTCTTTAATTTGGGGGAACTGGAGATCAGTGTAGCGTTTGATTGTGTGTCGAAGCGAGCATTGACTTGATTATGAAGTATTCGGAATTAGGCAATCAGTGGCACTCACATACACGGCTATAAAACATACGTAAGCCATACTGTGCGCTAACTGTGCTCTACTGTACTCTACTGTACAATACAATTCTGTACAGAATACAGGAGCTGCACAGAGAGGGTAGAGAGAGCGAGAGAGAGAGATCCAAAAGTGGCACTATTTGTCTTTCAAAATGAAATCGATGTCTCATTTATGCCGTCATTGCTATAGCTATGGAAACTGAAGTCGACGTCAAGTATGAGAGAGAGAACGAGTGAAGAGAGAAAAGAAGTAAAGAAACTGAAGGCAAGAATAAGAGGAGAGAAGAGAAAAAATAAGGAAAAAGTGCTGTCATTATAGAGAAAGAAAATGAAATGTTGGCTAACTTTTAACCCATAAATAAGACTTTGCTCACATATACAGCATTTTGGGGCCAAAAATGATAAATAACTGTTAGTAACGATACGTATAATGACAACTGAGTCCGCTCTCATTCCTCCCAGGCCTCTCTTCCCATCCCTACTCTATATCTGTCTTTCCCTTTAGCTTTCATGGATCTTATTCTCGCGAAGAATATAACCATTTTATGGGTAATGTTAAGACAAACCTATTTCAGACATTAAATGTTTGTGACATCTGATGCCATCAAATATGAAAACTACTGTCAGTTTTGGCCAAAAATAAGAAAATTAAAGTAAAGAACGGATTATTGAATGTCAGAAAATAAATGCTTTATTCGAATGGAATATAAAATGAAATTCAAATTTGAATTTGAATTTTAGACTAATTTAACACAAATACCAATATATCAAACGATAGCCCAGAGCTGTAAAAGTGAAAATTGAGTTCAAATATGAAAGAGAAGAGTATTTTCAGTTTGAGGTAGACTTCACTCACAATCTTCACATACAGTACAGTGTATTGCAATAAAAGTCAAACAAAAAGTAGTTTAAAATACAATACAAAATAGTTTCAATTCAATGCCAGAACCGACTAATCAATACTTAAATCAATTCTTCTGTGCCATCGATACAGACATCACTTGATAGCACTCATAAGTCATCGACATTACAATCAGTAGTCAGTCATAATTGCATTCAAACAGTTATAATACAAATAATGTCCAGAAAACCAATCAAAAGAATACGAACTGATATCCAGACAACGCGACCATTGAGTTCTTGGACGAGCACTTCCTCGACAATCAAATATTGGACAAGTACTGCGAGTGCGAACACCCGAGTTTTGAGATCAGCTCTCACTCTAACAGTAGATAATATACATTATGTTAACGACTGACACAGGTATGGAATGCCCGATGAATGTGACCATAATTTTGAGGATCAGTTGAACTCATTTCTTGACTTTATATATCGAAAAATGCTTTCAAAAACCCAAATACATTCTTCAAATCAGATGACATCCGCATCGATCGCACCCACTGTTCCTTTCACACAGTTATCTATGAGTGCGCCTAAGACTACAAAAAAGATTTTTAAGCAAGAGCACTTTTTTGTGCAATCATTTGTAGCCTTCAAACCCATTACTCAGGTCAGACATATTTTATTTTATTTCGATTCCCAAGTGATAACAATATATGAAGACAAACAAACTTAAAAGAGCCCTGGCCACAATTTTGTACTGTTTTAGAAGAAGTCTAAGCGAGAGGTAAAAACCTAATAGGTCTGAGAGCCTGAGAGGGATTCCGATTCTGTTGTTATTTTGTTTGAAATCAATTAATTGATTAAAAAATACTTTAATTACTGAAAAATAATTAATAAGAAGTGAAAACTATATTTCCATATATTATATGCTAATCGTTGTTCTCATGAAAGATATCTAAAGGTCGTGCAGAGAGTAGAGGAAAAGAGAGAAGAAGTGGATTATATGCACATATATAGCGAATATTACAATGCCTTTCAGTTGAGTTGAGCTGAGTTTTGTTGGAACTGAAACTTCACTTTCAATCGATGCGAATGTGAAACACAAACGCTTTAATTAGTTGTTCAGTCGTTTCAACAAAACTTTTAATTCCCTGTTTGAGAGCACACAGAGAGTGATAGCGAACCCAATGATAATAATGTGAATGTGTTTTGTTTAGTGAACACAGAATTTCTGTTATGTTCTCTAACTTTTAATTCTAATGAAATAAACTTTTAATTTATATTTTATTTTAGAGATAAAGATCTTTGAATATAAATAAATTTAGAGTTTATGTTGGTTTCCAAAGGGCTCACAGATTGTGAAATATCATTAAGAGTTGGGATACTATTAACTGAGTATCAAAAGATAACGCATTAAACAGTTTAGCACTTCTACTGTACAGTACTGTAGACTAACTCTAACTTTAGTCACAATTCTTTACATTAGACTTCGTGTATGTGTTCTATGCGTTCGCTTCTATGCACAGCTCAGAAGCCTTACAGCAAAGTGTCTTTGAGTTAATAAAGTTTAGACAAAACTAAAATAACATGACTTCGGGTTATTTGAAATTATTTTTATATTATTATTATTATTATTCGAGTTTTACATTCAATACTACATTTTATTTATGCATTAAATGCATAAAAATATTATTAGTTTAGAAATCGTGTCTTTTTAACTAAACTAATATTTTGGATACAAATGCTTATTATAAAGAATTGATTCATAAGCAGTACTCATGTGTTTTTAGACTCCAGCTTGTTTTTACACCCTTTTCAATATTGAATGATTCAGTATTCAAGTATTTCTCGATAATCAAACAATCAAGGGCAATTAATTTTAGCGAATACATGAAATTTCAAGAAAATATATTTAATGAACATTGAGACGACTAACTTATATTGAATCTTGGCTATCTAATGAATATTGAAGTCTAAGTACTGTATGTTGTTTTGTCAGAACTTGATTACGTATTTGAGTTAATCCATTAATTGGGTTCAGTTTAGTTATAAATAAATAAATTAATCTATTTTTGAATTTTATTGAAATTCTCTTTTATTATTCGTTTACAGATTTTTATTCAAATATATTCTTGAAAACGATTGGATAATAATTTCAATATTATATAAATATAATCCAGTACACATTCATTTTTGAAAAATGTTGATTCAAAACAATTCTTTTACTCAATAATACAATTAATTCATTATTTTCCGACAAATTTTGAGTTTTCATATAAAGATAATTCAAATGATTTAATGATTTAATTATTTAATAGAATTCTAAAACATTTCTATAGAAATGAAGACAAAAATAAAAGTATAATATTTTATGAATTAAACTAAAGATCAATATTTGAAATCTACTTTTGGTCTCAATTTTTAATGTTTTGGCAGAAAATCCTCTATTTGTGTGAATTATGATTTGTCCCAAAAAGCATTTACGCGACATTGAATTGCTTTTTATACTTCTTATAATTTTTCTGCTATTTTTTCTTCTAAAGGACAGATCCATTCATTCATTCGTTTTCTCTCTGAAAACTACTATACAAACAGTCGGCGCAAAAAAAAAGAAAAGAAAAATCCATTTCGACTCGAAATGAATGTTGAGTTTTAAAGAAAAACTATTTACAGCCGAATATATTGGATAAACAGATTCCTAACGTTTTTCTTATATAATCTTTTTTGCTTAAAATATTCACTTTTTATACAATTTTAATATCAGAGTCAATATTATAGGAATACCGTTAAGTAATTTCAAGAAAAACAAAATTATTTCAATATTTCTGATCTTTTATTAATAAATAATGTAATATATTATACAGAATGTACTGTAGCTTAGAATCCAATAGATTTATAGAAATATTTAATTTCCGAAAAATATCTTTACTTTTAAATTAAAAATTAAAATAAATTATTTATTAAATCTATTTTTCTGTTCATTTTGGTTCCACATTGTATTTGATTCGTTATTTTCTTACTTAACATTCAGATTCGTTTAAATTTACTAAATCTAGCAGAGCTCCATTAGTGGCAACTGATGTGAGCAGAAGACTTGGATCGATATTAGCATTAGTGCTGTGCAAACGGAGCTGGAGTTTAAAGTCTGTTCGCTCTTTCCTTCTCCCTCTCCCTCTCTGTGCTCTTCAAATATCGCACAAATAGACAAAAAGTATTATAAAACTGTCTGACTCTGGTTTCGAGTGAACGACTTGTATTGTGCAATACTAACAGCGCTATAGCACTGGACAGAAAACTTTAGTTTGCAATGAGAACAGAGAGAAGAGTAGAGAAGAGTATGAGTGCAACAACTTTTGCAACTTTGCAGAACTCATCAATAAATCGATTGAAAGAGGAGTGGGATGTATGGGATGTATGGGATAATACTGATTGTTTGTGAGCCTGAGATAAGAATGTGTGCTATGGAGGGAGGACAGGGAGGATTGGGAGAGGAAGGAAGAGAAAGAGAATTGAAAAGAAATTAAAAAGATTTCATAAATTTAATTATAATTAAATATTTTTGATCGTAAATACCGTCTTTTTTATAAAGGGTCATCACTTCTATCACTTATGAAAAAAAGGGTAAATTATACTTAAATAAAAATACATCAAAAATGTTAGATTAGATTTGAATTGACTTCAATTATGGGTTCAATCAAAACATTGCTTTAAATTGAGAAAATAATATTCCGGATAAAAGAAGATGAACATAGGTTTACAGATACGGTTCACTCAAGGATAGACCTCATTTTCTTAGTCATGTCTTATTTGTTGCTTTTCCTGAATTGATTTCTACACAGATTATCAATTTGAGCACTTTGTCATATACTGACGTATGGGAAGCCCGGCTCAAAACTATTTCTGTGAATCAGAACAAAGTTCACAATTATAATGAATTTTTATTATGATTTCAGTAATTATATAAAAATCAATAAATATCTAAAAACTTTCAAATAATTATAAGTTCTGTTAAATAAAAATAAATTAATAGAGAATGCGATCAAAACAATGGCTTCAAAGTCATGGAATCTCTACTTCGGCCCGGAGTTAACGGACCC
>JAQIWA010003122.1:0-11246 GCA_034693305.1 Eueremaeus valkanovi | reverse complement strand
ATGATTCCACTAAGATATATCCGAAATGTGTCGCGAAATTTATTTAGATCTGAAATTGAAGCCTATGATATATTTGGCATCAGACTTTCTCAGGCAAAAAATGGCAAGAAACTCAAAGCTTTGAGCATTTTAACCACCGATTTGGATAATGCAAACGATAATCAGCAATACGTTGATATTCACCTTTACTTTAATAAAAGATCAACTTCAAGTTATGTCTACCTTACAGAAAAAGAGTACAACTGGATGACAGAAAATTTGAAGAATATCACCGAAGAAAAAGTTTATGAAGGAAAGATAGACAGCCTTCTAGACACAGAGGACCTCAAGATGAAATCATTAAAAAAAGGAAAGCTCAACTCAAACAAAAGGTCAAATGTCAAAAGAGAAAAATCATTCTCAATGGTAAAGATTTTCAATTAATTCTGGAGAACTTCGAAGACATGAATCAGATCATTGATATGTGTGAAAATAATTTGGTAAATAATAGTTTTAAAAATGTTTTTATTAAAATAATCCACTTTCATGTGATTTGAAACTTTTTAAATAAAGTGCTAACCGTATACGGTTGGCTGAATAAAACATAGCTACGCTTCTAGTAAGAGTCAATGAGAGAGTAGGTCCATCCCCCAGATCTCTCTTATTGGTTGTTGCTAGAAGCGTAGCTCTACTACTATTGATCGAAAATATGCCTAAATTTGTGATAGTTTTGAGAAAATATTATTCAATAGATTATGTCTATTATGTATGCCTTTAGAAAATCAGTTTCGCTTAATATTCAAATAATGTAACTTGGTCATAATTATCTACTTAACTATTAAATGAAGTCAATAAAAAGCTGATTGTGCCTGAACATGGTCATTCGTTCTATGAATGTGAACCAAATATATATATAATAGGAAGAGAAACCCAGATCTTAGGAGGAATGGGAACAAACATAAGTCGATCCCATTTTGGCAAAGAATGTGTTCTATCTATCGGATCGTATGGCGTTATATCATTTGTGCGGAACAATTTAGTGAACCATTATTTGACACTTCTATTATGAATTCCATCGTTTGTCTGATACCCCGCACACATTCCAAACGCATATCCCATTAAAATGAATGCACACTCACTTCACACCGACTTTGCTATAGAGTTAGAGTTAGTACAGAATTGTCTTCTTTTCAGTCAATCTATTTTCGTAGTCAACTAATTACAAACATAACACGTGTTTGAAATATTTGCACATATTTTGAATAAAGAACTGAAAAAATTTATAATCAATTTCTATCCTTTGAAAGTGTTCTCAAGATTTGCCCCTAAAGTAAATGTAGACTAAATTCATATTAAAATCGTTTACTGTTTGATATGATTCATGAATTTTATCAATAAATCAATGCTTTATATTGAAAGCTATTTTTCTTTATAAAAGTTTTTGTAAATTAAATTTCGGAAATAATGTTCTGTATATAAAAATAACATAATATATAATATATTTTATAAAATAGCACTTTATTTAAAAAGTTGAGGCAAAATGTTTTTTGATTGACAATCGAAAATATATGAAAACTGGGTTTTCAAGTGATAACACGTTTGACAGTCCATTACTTGAAAGCATTTATCACTTCTACAATCGATGTGTGTTTGAAGAGTAGAGAAACTCTTTCAACAGAATTGATATTCTTTTGTCGAAAGAGTGACCCAAGAATTGGAATTTATCTTCAATTTAAATCCCCCCTCTCTCTCTCTCTCTCTCTCTCTCTCTCTCTCTCTCTCTCTCTCTCTCTCTCTCTCTCTCTCTCGCATCTGCTCTCCTTTCTCTACAAATTTTCTATAAAGTTATGAATAGAAATGCATTTAAATAAGAGAATGGAAATGATTGATTGAATAAGTAAAATATAACCAGTATCGATTAAATCAAATAATTCAAATCATCATTTAGGACGTCGTAGAAAACTAATCTTGGCTAAAATATATGCATTTGGTTTCAATATATGAGAGGACTTCATATTAAAAAATAATTCAATTAATTTATAATAAATAAAATGAGGAATTGAAATACAATAGACAAATGAGCAGTCTCAAATATGAACGACAAATTTTCATAGATGACTATCGTCAAGAAAGAACCTATCAGTTGATTTTGCGATTGCCTGTCTTATAATGTTAAATATATTCAATGAATTTAGTGCTTAATTCCTATTTTATAATAAAATGCTATAAATAAGTAACAGAGAGAGTGAAGGAATCAAATTGAGTGAGTCTGCAGTCGATTATATTCCAGACTATTTCATAAATGCATTTCTAATTTATTAAGTAATCATAAGATTTGTTTTATTCTCCACCAAAACAGACCAATCGATTCACAATTATTACTAAATCAAAATGAATTATATTTGTTGCCCGTCTTATTCGCTTAATAATACAGTAATAATTAAACAATAATTAAACAATAACTAAACCAGGATGATTTTACACGAAAGAAATAAATATTAATGAACGCAATTCTCACCAAACTTTTGCCAATAGTTTTGATCTCAAAACGTATAGATTGTGTTAAGCCTTGTGTCGGCTTATTATTGCAAAAGTGGATCCATTTTCGCAATTGATTGCAATGTTTGCTATAAGTGTAGGGATAGGAGAGTGCGAATTGATAGACATCGTTATCGGATTCAGAGACCAAAACAAATGCAAATGAGAGCACATAACGCATCCTATGCTCTGGACTCCTATAGTAGAACACATACTCTGATGCAATTCCGCACCTGTTTTGAGGTCGAGTAAAAAATGATTAGAAATTAAAGAAATTAGCTTTAATGCAACGAAGGCTTGAATAAGTGGTGAGAGTGTCAGCCATACAAATGAGAAACCATTATTAAAGTCGAGCTAAACATCTCTCGGGAACTCATATTCGGCGGATTCACTATTCAAAGCCATATCGCATGACATGAAGTCATTACTCTATCTGTGTATACAATTTGTATTCTTTGCGTTGGATTTTTAAATATACTATTCTTTAGCTCCAGGATCGGAAAGACAGGGGGCGGGTATGACAGAGTGTCTTAAGTCATTAAATGTCATTCTGAATAAATATTCGACAAAAATATTCTAAAACATTAGAAAATGTGACATGGTCATAACAATTGTGCTGATTTATATTTGTTAATCATATTACTAATAACTTATATCTCAGAGTCATTTGCTTTATCTTTATTGCATTTCTATTAAATTATTTAATATTTTTCCTGAAATTGATTCCAAATCTGAAAGAATATAATTATTATAATTATCATTAAATTATGACTGAATTGTAAATAAAAGTTAATTCGATTAAATAAAACTATTTACAAATGGATAGGGTCATTTAGCAAATGACATCCATTTTGAGATCTCATTCATACAATTTTAGTCAATTATTTATTTGACTAAAAATATAATAAAATTAAACCAAAAGTATATTAAATAATAATTAATGTTCTGCACAATAATTTCAATTATATAATAGAAAACACAATTAAGAGCAGAATTATATTATTTATCAAATTTTATTAAACTATAGCTTCTTTTAAAATCAATTATACCATTAGTTATGTTTTGATCACCTATTATGAGCTCATTTTATATTAGAGTTATATTAATATTAGAGAAATTCAATAAATAGAATAATATGAATGAATACTTGAAAATAACTTTTAGTGTATGACCTGATTATCATAAGTTATGGCTTTTAGAGGAAATGGAGCATTCGGTGATTTCTTATAATAAGTTTCAAAAAATCAATTTAAGTGAAGATAAAACTTGAAATAACTCTCTAAAGAACAATAGAAACTGTAGTTTTACACTTGATATACAGGCATTGAATATGTGCTGGAATATGTGACTCTTCCTCTACTGTAAAGCAATTATTTATAGTTATAATTATAATTGTTTGTAAATCTTATTATAAACAGAATTTCAACAAACGTTCTTAATTAGAAAAAATGCACAATTTTTTTGTATTTGGTTATCCAATTAGTTGAGTAAAGATAATAAATTTGATTGAATTTAGAGCTCGAGCTCTAATTTAATTCGTGTCATATTCTTCTGTAAGCTTCCAATTCATACGCTTTAGAAAACATTTTTCTTTGAAATCAGAGTCAAAATTATGTGATTCACTAAAGCTATGCTTTATTTTTATATCATATACTGTATATATATTTTGAGTTTTAATATATTTAGTTCAGAGCTTAACATTTGAAAGAGAAGGACAAAGTCTGGAGCAGTTGTGCTCTCTATTCAATATATCCTCTTTTTGTCTCCAATTGTTTTTCACTCAAATTGTTACGAATTGTGAGAATATATTCTTAAACTTAAATATACAGTAAATCAAGTCATTGGAGCGTTCATTACCAGCAGTGAAAGTCGATTTGAATTGAAATTGACTTTTTTGTAATCATAATTCTGACTATCATTTTTCACTTTCCAAAAAAATAGACAAATATTATAATAAAAAGTCATATAAAAAAATTTCAGAACCTTTTTCTGATCATAAAAATCGACTGTTATTTCGATTTTCTGTTATATTCAAAAAAAAGTAAGAAATTCTAAAAAAATAAATAAATCATAAAAACATCGAAATTACTTATTTAAACAAAAAAAATCCGATTTTTTAAAAAGAAAAATCTTATTTAGAATTTAGATTTAAATATGTTTTAGAGCAGAGAATAATTGTATGGCTATAATGGCATAAAAGTTGAGTTTAATTCAATTAGTTAATCAAATTCTGAGATGAATTTTCTCTTTTATATTATATTCATTTTATTACTAGTATTAGTGAAGTATTACTACAGTATTAGTGAATATAATATAATATTAATATTAATATAAGATTTATGTGTTTCGCGTTTCCTGATTATAACCTCATTCATGATTCAGTCATTCTTTCAAAATTTGATGGCATATCAAACAAAATATTTTTGACATTCAAGGCCTGGCCTTAGCTCTGGTTATTTATATTCATTCTATTGATTTATGTGGGGCTGATTCCGAGCCATAGCTATGATCATTGCAATGGTTTGCAATGGAATCTCGTTTGACATTTGCAATACATGGCTATACATAAGCATACTATACATACTGTACTGTACTATACATGACATACTGTAAGCAGTTCTTCCATACATTACATTTGATTCACTACTTCTGTTACTTTACTAAAGCAATGATTTTTGTGTTTCAATTGTTTTATGCGTTTAATAAACGAATGCATTTTCATATTGAACATACTTTATAGCAGTATTTCACTCAGTTATCGATATTTCGATTCCAAGTCAAGCCCTTTCCCTATAATAGTCTTTCCATATGTTTTATGATCATTCAAAGCAACGAAAATAAATTAATGACAAAAATAAGGAACAATTAGATAATCAATAGATTGGATGACAAGTAATAAATCCTAAAATTAATTCCATTTGATTCAGATGTTCCGGAATATAGAATTAAAGTGAAAATAATACTGACTCATATTTTAACATGAAAATATTTTATATCTAATGTCCAATAATTTATTCCTTATTGACTTTGCATTTGAAAAGTTTGCTCAAACCCTGGATGTTGTTCTCGATGCTAGAGTTCGCTCTACGTTGGGCTCATTTTTCATCACTTTCTCAATTCTTATTTCATTTTGGCGTTCATTGTCTGTTAGATGTCGTCAATGAGTATAACTTCAATAACAAGTACAGAATAGCCAGGGGGTGGCCAGTCATTAACGTTTCCCAATTTTATACAAAGTTCTATAATTTCAGCCACATTTGCAAAATTCAAGCCCAAAATCTGAGCCGTGTGATATACATGGAGAATGATAGCAATGATAGCTTGGTCACTACTGGTGAATAATAAATATATGGAAAATCCAAATCCCAGTCACGCATAGAGAGGTAGAGCTGTGCCGGCGCTACCACTGATGGACTGACGCTAATCAATATATGATAAAAACAAGTCAAACACGAGCTCTCTCTCTCTCTCTCTCTCTCTCCTGCTCCTGCTCCTGCCTGAACCTGAAGGCACAGGAGGGCACAGGAGGGAACATCAATAAATTGGATGCTGTCTGCGTGACTCACCAGTTCTTAACTGTTGTCTTAAACTAATATAACAGCAAATCTCACTTCGTTTCGGTTTCGGTCAATGAGTGCCACTCCGGTCCAGGACTTACACATTGGACCAGAAATGCAATTATTTGACTCAAACTGTCTTTTCTTAAACTTTTAATAACAGACTAATTGAATAAATATTCTATAAGAGGTTTGAATTGCAAACTAGCAAATGTACTTGCTACTATGTGCGCATTGGGAAATAATCTTAGAGTACTATCGCTTTATCATATGTGACCCAATTATCCTTCTTTTTATAGAAATATATTTCAACTTATATTCAATGAGTTATTATATGGAAATCCAATATTTTATTTTAATTTCATTGATTTGAAGCAAAACTCTATTCAACTAAAAAATAAGAAAGAATTTTAGAAGAAGTTGTCGTAAAGTTCAGACATTAATCTTCATCCGACTCTAAATGGCTTTATTTGGATCCACTATTCTAGTCGTCTGAATCTGTTTGTCTGCTTTCATTTCATTTTGCTCTGAATTAAACGCAAACTTTTTTTTGAGCCCAAATCCCATTTCGATACTTGTATTTTGTCATTAAATTGTGAAACACTGACGAAAATTAAGAGCTATTTTGTGAGCCGACACAAGAATACCTTTTCTTTTATTCTGATTCATTGCTGGACTGGTTATTGATGTTTTCAAATCTTTTGATTAGCTCTTCCACTGAAGCCATACTTTATTCCTACAAAAGTCTCAAACCATTTATCTTTGCACTGGAATTAACTAATGCTCTGCTCTTTTCTCTTTCTCTTTCTCTTATTTTTTTATTTTATTTTATTTTTCTCTTATTTATCGTTCATTTATTTCATTTTCTAATTTTTGTCGTTTTTCTGATTCCCTTTCCTTTAAGAGAACAGAAAAAGAGTTCAATTTATTTGTTTGGTTGACATAAAAGTTTAGGGAATAAGTTCTCAATAATGACTTTTCACTATACTATACACATATACTGTACTCTCTTTTAATAACTTAGTTTTTCAAACTATTTGTGTTGAAAAAACTTTTTGTTATTTATCGAACGATAATAATTCACTGCAATTACGGAGTTCAGAGAAAATGTATCTTATATTAAATTATTGATAAACATACGCTTTGGAGACCAATATATGCCTGGTATTTGACCATGATTCAAAATTTATCATAAACTTCATACTTCGGACGAGAATTGAAAACCAAGTCATAAGAATTGATGATTTGTTGTTAAGAAATGCTTTCAATTTATTTGATATTTCATTAGGAATGACATTAAAGTCATGACAGTTCTGGCAAAATATTTCTCTACACAAAACAATTTTGGTGTAAGAATTTGAAGGTCACCTTGCCATTTGATATAATCATCGATACTATTGACAATCTAGGTCTAAATTGCTGGCACAAGCTTAAATTTTTAAGTGTGTTGAATAAACTATTATATATTTTGTTTGATTTTCTTTTTAAAAGAATTTAAATAAAAATTGCGTTAAAAAACATTCAAATTGTTTCAAAAATACTATATATTTAATATTCAGAATGCATTAGGTTTATACCAAGGCTGTTTTCGCGTTTTGCCAAAATGAAAATGAATAAGGATTGGGATGAATACAGCTTCCGATAGATTGTATAATAGAGAGAGAGAGAGAGAATGTGCAGAAATGTCTGATTGTGTTCATTAGATTTTATTAGTTTTCAAATGCAATTTATTTGGCGTACATTTAATTTGACAATTAATTCCTTATATGAAGTCTATATTGAATTCCAGAACTCAAGCATTGAGTTTGATATTAGAAAAGAAAGCCTACAATAGATATAAATATAATGAATTGCATTCTCTTAATACGACCAGAAATTCTCTTAGGAAAGAGTCATTACTAGGACTGTATATATTACTGAATAGAGTTCGTAACTCATCCAAAACATAACCAATACATAAGTCCTTTACTTATTGATATTCTTGTCAGTCGTTTTAGACGAAAGAATTTTCTTCTCCTTTTGATTTGATAGCAAAAACAGAAATGAAGTTCTCTTTTGTGTTTCGCTTTTCACTATTTTAACTCATATTTTATTTTCGTATTCCGTGTGTGTAATGAAAGCATTTTTCGGTTTTACACTCTTTCACACACATAGACAGCAAAACTCAATTCTGAAAAAGGGATCCGTTTGTGGTTTGGCTTCAATTTGGTCGACACAACACTTTTATATTATAAAAGAGATACTCAAATACTCGATAGCCTCAAACATTCTCTATTTGAGTCAGCACATTTAAGTCACATTTCGCAAAACCACATTGTTATTCTCATAAACTAAACAGTTCTGTAAATATTCAAATTGACCCACCATTTGCTGCAATTGCTATGAATGAAACATTGATTCATCAACTTATTCACCATTTATTCAAATCCTTTATTAAAATCGTAAAAATGATTAAATTTCTGAATATGAAGAACACACTTAAGCACTGAATCAGTCCCGAAGAGTTAAAACCTCGGATTTGATTGAACTTCAATTTTGTAGTTTTTAGTGATTTTTTGAGTCGTAAAACATCAAGTATTGAGACGATCAGTGAGAAACAAAAATTAGGAATAAAATGATTACAAAATGTTGTCATTATTTAATTGAAATTCGTGAAACTATTTGCTATTTGTTTGTCTCTTATCTGTTATATCAATAAAACTAATTTTTGCTGCAAAAAGTATTCGTCGCAAAAAATGTTTACATAAAAAATAAAACCACGATCCAGGCACTTTAATTTAGCTGCAAAAAATTATAATCAATCATTAGAGGACAAGACAGTAAACCATTTGAAACCTTGCAATTTAACTCAAGCCTCTAATGTTTTGAGCCATAAATTGAAAGTTTTTGTTTACGTTTCAGATGTGTTCATATTTAGAGGTTTTTGTTTTTTTATTAAAAAGTTGTTGAAATAAATCTATAAGAAATGCTTTAGTCGTATACTATTGATGTGTTCAATAGAAAAATCAAATTCTGATAAGAGTTTTTGTGCCGAAAGGAAATAATTCTATTCTTTTAAAAATGGTTTAGACATAAAATAGGCTCAAAATTGTTCGGAAGCCTCGGAAATGAAACTATTTTTCAAATTCTAAAAATCGAAAATAAAATGAGAATTTAAAAATTATAAGCTATAAATATATATATAACCTTGCTAAGACCAACTTCTGTAAACTCCTAAATAAGATTAGCAATAAGCCAGGTCACCTCTATTGTCTTGAACAAGGCATTCAGCCTTTTTATATAATGACTTGTTTAGATTTCAAAACAATGATCATTTTGACGGCTCATTGAATAGAGCCAGGCACAATAGTGAAGCTTTTAAATATTCAATTCATATGTTTTAAGAAAGACATAGAATATACTGAACTGTACTGTATGTGTGATTTTGACAGAATATAATAGAATTGAATGACTATATGACTTATGGGAAAACTTTTCTCTTAGCTATTGGCCGAACATATTATTTATTTATGACTTTATGAGCGAATATAATAAGTAATCAAATATTTGCGAAAGAAATTGGTTTTCCATAAAATCATAAAAACATATATATATTTGCAATCTCTGGAGAATTCATTCTTTTGAATGCAAGAGAAGAATAAGACATAAAAAATATTCAGTACTTAAGTATAAATTGTTTGATACGTTTTATATTGAAATCATTTACATTATTGAAGATCAGTAGTGGTTAGGATCAGAAGTAAACCCAATTTTATTCGGGCGACCATTAAATGTATATTATATTAAATCTATTCTTGGTATATAATATAATATCTGAATATAAACTTGGTCTGTCGAGAATTAAGATTATCCATAAAATAAAGTTAAAATTAATTATTAGATTTGTGCCTGGATCACATTGAATGTTGACTTTTTAATTTCAAATGAAAGACCTGATTCAATTTTTGAATCCAATTTATCAATTCGGAGCTAAATTTCAATTATGAATGCATTGAATATTAAATTAATTCTAAATATTTATTTAAAAGTCTCAAAATTCGGAATTTTCGGTCAAAACGAATAGAAATGTTGTATTGATTGTCAGACTCTATGCTATTAACGGACAGACAAGTTATGCGAATGTGAATGGAATTTATTATTTGTAACTTTGTTCAAGGATTGTATTAAATAAGAGCCTGTGAGGGGTCATACTATTAGCCCTATCAGTCTTTACGGCATCTCATAATGTTATGTAATTCAGTGAATGCTCTCAATCCCAACAGTGAATATTTTTGCGCTCAACTCAACTGAATATTGCAATTCATCCAAAATGATGTGCAAGTCTGGAGAAGTGAGACAGGCGAAGGACATAAGGCAAAGTGGCAAAGCAGCATGGGCAAATTTTAATAATGTCAACCACTAACCATTTGAACTAATTGTTCGCCGATTCAAATATTTAATAATTTTTATTAGTTTTTCAATTCCGTTAGCGATAGTCTGCTTATAAATTGGCAATTTGTGTGTGTGGGGGAGATAATGGGGTCATAATCTGGGTTATAATTTCATTGAAACAAAGCTGAAATACTTATTAATTTAATATTTGATAAAATGATATTATATTTAAACAATTCTGATATAAGAAAAATATTAAATAATAAATAAATGCATTCATTTGTTACATTCAAGCTTAACCCTGCCCATTCTGAATATTTCAATATATCTAAGCTTGCACATTCTTGATTTTGAAATGATTCAATTATTCGATGCCTACAATGCAATATACATATCCATAGAGTGTAAGGTTTATATATAAAGCAACACCTGATCCCTGTGCCATACATTGCTTGTTATAATATTAAAATCGATATCAATTTTTGACTCAATTTTTGTAAATTCTATTATATTGTTCATCAGTTTTCTTCAGGTATTCACACAAACCAATAGTTATTACAAAACTCACAAAATATGACTTAATGTTCAATCAATGATATTGTTGTGGAGTGGGTAGTTCCCGGGCCCTTCCTAGCCTAAACTACCACTAAACTTACCCCACAAACGAGTCGCTTCTCCGCAGTGCACCGCAACCATCCCGTTGAAGCCGTTCCTACTCACACCAGCACAGTCCTCCGGAATGCCTTGTACTTCGGACCAGACCAATAGTAGTCGCCTTTAGTCGGACCAAACGTCTAATCG
>JAQIWA010003121.1:0-11250 GCA_034693305.1 Eueremaeus valkanovi | reverse complement strand
CGAGTTATATTTACTTGTGAGTTGTGTAATAACAAAGGTTCCAGACATTGACACCCCTAAGTCTGGTTACCTTTCATGGTGGAGGTGCTCTCACAACTAAATTGGTTGTGAAGATCCCTGTGACCTCACGAGTGAACAGTTGTTGGTGGTGTGACGAGTGCAGTTCGACTCGAGAAGTTCCGGTATAGCGTTCATCGGGTCTGACTTTAGCGTTTCGAAATCAACAGCTGTTCGATAGTGTAATTGTGTTCGACGCGGACGGTAAAGGCTTGACTTTGGAGTTCCAGTCTACATGAGTGGTCCCGCTAAGCGGCCTCATAGTGTTCTCCGAATAGGCTGAAAGCCGCGAGGACAGCAGTTCACTGTCAACATAGACTAAGTGGTTTTAACCTGAAGCGTACAAAGTTCGGATTTGGGAAGTTCCGGTACTGGGTGGTCCCGCTAAGCGGCCCCAAAGCGTTCACCAGACTGAACTTGCAAAGAATTCAGGAGCGGCTACTAGGTCTGCGGGTCGATTAGAGTAGGCGTAAACATAAGTTTACATTTGAATTGGGTAAGTGAAATTTCTCATAGACTCTTCGTGGTCATTAAGGGGGAAGGACATTTTCCTGAAACGGTGTAAATTTTGGTCCGGCTGTGTGGTCGTGACTCCGAATTGGTCTATTCGTAGTACTAATTAAAGGCAGTTTTCGGTAACAAATTGGTTCTGGTTTTCGGTTTTTGATTAAGTCTCATACATTAGGAACTGGGTATCTACCCTTTCATTCGATTCGATTAATCATTCATTTCATTATCATCTCATAATTAATAAATTCAATTCATTATAAATAATTCTTTTCATTGTAGTTATTAAATTCATTGTTCATTGTAATTATCTAATTCATTTTTTTTTTCCTCATTATTAAATTTTTCTTAATAAATTTTATAACGGGTTTTATTGGGTATTTTAAATTTTTGAATTTCTTATAATAAATATTTTAGTCATTCATTATATATCATTTCAAATAAGGGTAGTATCACTTAGAGTTTGGATCAGAAACGAAACGGTCCCAAATAAAGACTGCGGTCACAGGCTCAGAAAGCACACAGTCTATGAAACGTTGTGGCCTAAGATCTGATAAACAGGTCAGCCACGTGTCATTGATAACAGAGTGGGGAGGAGTCAAAACAAAGGTTGTGAATTCGGGAACACAGAGTGAGGCGTCATATCACACAGTAATGTCTCAAAAGTCGAACAGGTCCCCAACCCATTCGTCGGTAACCAATCTATCGGCCAAATATGACGGACTGAGTATAGAACCTGAGGAACTATTAAGTATTCAGGCTCAGACAGCATTAGAGGCCACAAAGCAAATGGAAATGAAAGTTAATTATGTGACTAATAAAGTCAATGCCTCTACAACAGCCCTACGTCGGTATAATATCGCTCGATCCTGCCCTAGCCAGGCAACAGTAGACAGGATTGAGGAAATTAAATGCTGGGGTAAGAAAGTGATAGAGATTATAGAGACAGAAGTAGGTCGGCTTATAGATGAGTCGGGAGGTGAGGATGAGATTGATTGGTCATATGAGGGTCCCGAAATTACGTTCCCGTGGGACCTATCAAAGAAAAATAAGACTTTAATAGAAACAGGTCTGAATGTTGAGAAATCATCGGACTTAGCGGCACAGGTACCCAAGGACAAAACGAGAAAAGTACTCAAAGTCCGGGAAAATGACCCGTATAAGGAATTAAATTTTATAGCAACGGGAGCACTGAAAGATATTTCCGATGAGATTAAATCAGTCAATCCTGACGGGGATAAGGGAAATTTTGCCCAATGGACGGACAAATTAGATTACATAAGGGATGAGACTATAGCAATCAACTCATTAGGGAACGCTATAGCCACGGCAAAACAGACTAATATGAACGATCATTTAGATATATTGCATAAAATGATTTTAGAAAAGGCCAAAACTAACATGGCCTTGTATTTTAAAACTTTAGCCGGAAAATGCTCAGAGAAGGAAAGGGATAAATGTAGCCTAATACTTTCGGATGAAGTGAACAGAATAGCGATTGTGGACCGTTTTGTTGAGGAATTAAGACAAAAGTATAAGGAACCCATCTCAAATAAAGAGGAACAAAAAGAGACGGATTTAGATACTGTAAAGCGGGCCTTAATGAATAAAACAATAGACAAAGTGGAATCCCATTTAGTACGAATTCAGCAAACAATAAATGATCTTTAGGTGGAAACAGTGGGAACGGCTTTACTGACACTGGAATCAGATATGATTCGATTTACAGAAAGGCTGGATAAAATGAAGGGCGATAACGGGGGAGCTATAGACAATAGGAGACTAGATGTTATAAATAAACTACAGCTAACCGCAGAAAGGACCCGAGAAATAGCGGTAAGAAATATTAAAAGACTCGTCAAAGACTTCCCAAATGAAATACCGGCAGAAACACGGAAGCGGGCCGACAGGTTACTGTTAACTGGGGACCCGACATCTGTCGAGATTGAATGTGTTAGGTGTGAACTCCAGAGAGTCATCGCAAGGAATAGTGCGAAGACCCATAAGCCCCAACCTATCAGAACATCAGAAGTCACTACAAATTCGGGACAAAAGCAAACAAGCGGGAAGGGACCGGACACAAAAGCTGGTCTCATTTCCGATGCTGATGACCCGGACGAAGTATTGACTTATGTTGATTTAGAAAAAGAATTAGACCTAACAAGGGAGAGCCGTAATAATCTTATGGGGAGACCGTTGGGAGCACACGATTCAGATTCGGAGGGAAGTATAAAATCAGTAAAGGAAAATTCGGGATCAAACACAGGCAGTCAATTATCTAAAGATCTCGTAGAATTGGCCAAAGCATTAACGGCCAATTCCGAGCGGAATAAGGACAGAGGGTCCCGAATAAATATTCCCAAAATAGAAATCGAACCATATAAAGGGAAATCAGAGGACGGAGTTGAGTGGCTCAAAAGGTTTGAGAGAATGGCCAACACCAGCGGGTGGGTCCCAGATCAGAAACCCAAAATTGCCGCAATGCTTTTGAAAGAGGGGGCATTGAATTGGTATGAGGGAGTATTTGACGAAGAGGTCCCAACCTGGGCGGAATTTAGATCAGAATTCCTCAAAGCTTTCTGCCCAAAAGAATATAAAGACTCGGCCGCCACTAAATTTAGGGAAGCTAAACAGGAGGAGAAGGAGAGCCCCAATGACTTCGTACAAAGGGTGCGTAAGTTGGCCGTAGCGGCAGGAAAGAAAGGGAAAGTGGATAAGATATTGTTAATTATTAAAAAGGGTCTAACAGATAACGATTTACGTTTCGCAATTAAGCGGTCGGCAACTATTGACGACGCTTTAGAAATAATAGAGGACTGGGATGAGTGCCATAAGGAGAAGGACAGATCTGTGTACTCCAATAACAAATGGAAGTCAGGAGAGGGAAGCAAGGGTATCCCGGTTATTGCTAAGTCCTATCCCGCTGGTCGGGAAGGATTGAGCACTCGCAAACCCGGTAGCTTCAATGATTTCGTTTGCGCTAATTGTGGGAAGACAGGGCACGTACATAACCGTTGTGACAAAACTGCAGATCCCGATAAGATTAAAAAGTTTTTCGATGAACTCAAAGCTAAGAAACTGGAAAGGAATAAATTAAAGGATAATCGAGTACAGGTTTGTCACGACAGTGAGGACTCTTTCTTTGAGGGACTCCCGGCGGAAGAAATACTCCTATACTGCCAGGGGGGTTGGGACTTATCAGAAGACGAGACATTAGGGGAGAGTAAAGAGGACCCAGAGGTGGCCACGGCTCTTATGGAAATGGAAAATATATCCCAACCGTGTCTGTCATTCACTGAACCAGGTGTCTACGGTCCGACATCGGTCCCATATGTTAATGTAACCATAAATGGCCAGACAATTAGAGCTCTGATTGATACCGGTGCCTCTTGCTCGTTAGTTGAGACCGAACTGGCAAGATCATTAGGGGAGAAACTAGGCCACTGGGGCGGACGAAAACTGTATGCCGTAGACGGCCGCCCAGTGGTACCCGATTTTGTTTTGGATGAGGTGCCAATCAGGATAATGGGCAAGACAATAGAACAGAGGTTAGCGGCAATGAAGGGATTGAGTCCACAACTGATCCTGGGAATAGATTTTATCAAAGGCGCAGATTTGGTAATAATCGGTAAGGAGAACAGAATTAGTTTCGGGGATAATCAATCAGTAAAATCTAAAGCACAAATAAGTAGTGACTCGACCGACCCGACCGAAGAAATTTGGGACAACCCGTTAGCATGTATTGGGGATGTCTTGGAACCAAATGATGAGCCGAAAATACAGTACACTTCGGCTTTGATCTCTGACCAGTTATTCCTACCAGGGGAGATCAAAACTTTTGAACTTTCGAGAGGAAGTGGTGTCGGGGCCGACAATTTAGAATTGAATAATCCTTATAAGAAGAAGAATTGGGATATTCATGTGAGCGAAAAGGGCCCGACAGAGACAACCATCTCGGTCGATGTTAGGAACTGTGCATTAGCGCCGCGAAGTCTTAAGAAAGGCAGTATTATGGGGATGGCCAGGATAGGAGCGATCAGTGATCCGTTAATACCACTGCGCAATAAATGGGACGTAATCAAACAATTGGAGGAGGAACCTGACCCATGCCCCAAGTGGTTAGATCCCGTGGAAATAAAATGGGATCCTAAGGACGAACAATTCACTGACCGAATAGACGATAGTTATTTGTCCAAATTTAAAATCGGTCCACAGCTGTCACCGAAGGAAAGGCTGATCGTGTTCCGCTTATTGAGTTATTATAGGGACCGATTTGTGTTTAAAGGCGACCCTTTGGGGAGGGTTACCACATGGAAACACAGTATAATAACAGACCCAAACCAGAAACCAATTCGTAGTACCTGTAGACATGTGTCACTAAAAGAACGGGAAATGATTGAAGAAGGCGTGTTTGAGATGTTAGACAAGGATGTCATTGAGCCGTCAAATTCGAGTTGGGCATCCCAAGTAACATTAGTTCCCAAAAGGGATGGGACCACTCGATTTTGTGTAGACTATAGGAAAGTAAACGCAATAACAAAGGATGACTCCTATCCAATCGCTCATATAGAAGAGCCGCTTTCTTTAATGAAGGATTGCGATGTGTTTTCAACCATGGACTGTGACAGTATGTTCTGGCAGATAGAGTTGGATGAAGACTCTAGGGATAAATCAACCTTTGTCTGCCATTTGGGAACGTTTCGTTATAAAGTAATGCCTTTCGGGTTGAAAACAGCGCCCGCAAGCTGCGCTAGGGCGATGGATGTCATTTTCGCTGCAGAAAATCGTAGAATTTGTTTTGTCTTTTTCGACGATTTAGCTGTATTTAGTAAAGGTTTTATAAATCATCTGAAAAGGTTGACCAGAATATTTGAACAAATGCGGAAATTTGGCCTTAAGCTAAAACCGTCTAAATGTAATTTTTTCGTACCAGAAATAGCCTATCTGGGACATAAGATCTCTAAAGCGGGACTGTCACCGGATCATGACCGCACTGCAGCCGTAACCGGTAGACCGAGACCGAAAAATGCGACCGAACTTAAGAGTCTATTGGGATTTTTGGGATTTTATAGGCGTTTTATTTTAAACTTTACCGGGACCGCAGAGCCGCTCCTGTTCCTCTTACGGGGAACGCCTAAAGAAATCGAAGACAAGTGGGATTGGGGCCACCCACAACAAGAGGCATTCGACAAACTGATCAATGCTCTTAAGAATGCCCCAATATTGGCGCATTACGATCATAATGCCCTAATAGAGATGAGAAGCGATGCGAGTAATTCTGGATTTGGAGTCCATTTGGTCCAAATAAAAATGGACCAGAGACAATTGCTGGCCTGTGCTAGTAGGGTTCTCTCAGCAGCAGAGAAAAACTACTGCACCGGCGAAAAAGAATGCGCAGCGATTGTCTGGGGAATTAAGAAGTTCCACCATTATTTATACGGTAAACACTTCCACGTAATCACTGATCATAAGGGATTAGTCTATTTGAAAAACCATAGAGACCTTCAGGGCAGGATATCAAGATGGTCTTTCAAATTAATGCCGTATTCTTTCGATGTGTTCTATAATAGTGGAAAGAAACACGAAGATGCGGATTATCTTTCCCGGTACCCTTTTGAGAAACCAATTAGAGAAAAATTAATAATTGCTAAGATTACAGATCGGACACAACTGCCAGGGATTAAGCCCGGTGATATACCTGATCTAAAAGATATTGCAATTAGACAAAAATCAGACCCTATCTGGGCAGACATTTACATCGATGCCATAAACAAAAATGGGGAAAACGGTAAACTTTATACTATTCGAGAAGAAAGGTTATATTACGTGGGGCCACCCGAAGATCAATATAATGAGCTTTTATGCATACCGTCCTGCTATGTCCGGCTTATTTTGGAGTCGGCACACGACTTGCCCGGGTCGGGACATTTCGGTTCCCGAAAGACGTATTTGAAAATAGGAAGGAACTTTCATTGGCCAGGTATGGTTAATGACGTCAAGAACTACTGCCGTTCTTGCGAAGCTTGCCAGTTCCGTAATATTCCTACTACACCACCGGTGGGACTGTTGGGAGCTACCCCTATAGGTGAAGACATATTCCATATAATGTCTATAGATTTGATGGGACCAGTGCCGAAGAGCAAAGGGGGTTTCCAATATATATTAACGGCAACTGACCAGCTAAGCAAATACGCGTTGTCCATTCCGCTAAGAAACGCTAACGATAAAAGTATAATGCGGGAGTTGGAACGCAAAATATTTTGGGTTTACGGAGTCCCAAGTATCCTTATATCGGATCAAGGGACCAATTTATGTAGTGGGTTTAGCCGATCAATTTATGCTAAGTACCACATTGACCATAGGCCCACTACAGCTTACCATCAACAAGCTAATGGTCAATGTGAGAATTTTAATAAAACTCTGGGAATGGCATTACAGAAATATATAAAAACAGTGAAAAATTGGGAGGAACATCTCCAACACATTACATTTGCCTATAACGGATCAGTCAATGCGACCACAAAATTTTCGCCATTCTCCCTGGTCTTCGGTAGGGAAGCGCCTGACCTCGTGGCACGCGCAATGGGACATGAGGCAGTCGACATGGATAGAGTCGACGCCATCATTAAGGCCGCGTCCAGACGAGAGTGGGCGAAAGGAAACATTGAGATATCGCAACAATACAATAAGAGCTACTATGATAAGGGAAGGGTCGATGGGACCATTGAATTGAATGACTTAGTTCTTAGGGACCGGCGGTTTCTTAAAAAGACCGCTGGGGGTAAATTCAAAGAACTATACGATGGTCCCTTTGTAGTGATTAAAGTTGATAAGCCAAACTACGATATTCAATGCCTTAAGGACGAGAAGCGTGTATTTAGAGTTCATATCTCCCATATAAAACGATACTATTGTAGAAGTGATTTCCTACTGTGGACGGAAAAGAATGGGACCAATGGCCCAGCAAAGGCCGCTTCCATTCTAAAAACAAAGGGCGGGTCGCCTAGTCGCAAGGCGAGTACACCTTTGTTGGATAGAATCCGCCAGACAGTTTTGGGGAATACTAGCGACGGAGTGACTCATAGACAAAACGTTTTGAAAACGAATTCTGAGAATTCTGTTCATTGCATAAAACGAGTTCTTAAGAACTATAGGTTACTGTAAACACAATGTATTGAAATAACATAACACAACAATATGCCACTCCGGGACACAACTGGTTTCGTTTGCCCATTACCATGCGCAATACGGGGTATTGTTCTTAAGGGGGGGGAGGAAGTACTGAGATTAACACTTTGGTTCCTATTATATTTTGACTACTGTTTAGTCTTATCTCAGTACTCACTCAACCAGTTGTATAATCTATAAGTTTTGTGAATTTTATTATTTAATAATTTAATTAATTTTATAATTTTATAAATTCTAAGTTTATTATAGTTTTATTTAGTTTTATTTAAATGGATAATCCCACTCCCGGTGTCAGACAGTTACGTGAGAGCTTAATTTTGTACTGGATTGTGTTTGTGAATAATCAAAGAATTGAATTTATCATTAAGATTAGAGACAATCAGTGTCGTTTCTATATTAATAATATACACATATATACCGTTGAGATCTAATTTAAAGAAAAGTACTTAATATCCGGGTTAGGGCCCAATAATCACGTGAGAAAAAGAACAAAGAAAGGCAGCACATGCGCAAAGCTGTGTCTGTGTTAACAATCACATGTTGGCGCCCAAACCTATAGTCGTTTATTAATACTAATTGCAAACACAATTCAACCCATTTCTGACCAAATCAATCGCAATGTCGTTATCAAAAGGTAATTATTATCAATTAATGATTAATTTAAATTGTTATTATTGTTAATATTATTGTTATTAATTAATTTGTGAGATATTGTTAGAAAATAGGAAATTAGTTCGAAATAACTGAATATTTATTTAATTATTATTTTAACTTTAATTTAATCCCAAACCAGACTTTTATTATTAAGTAATTCTGTTTTAATTTATTTTGTTATGTTTTATAAACCCATATTTTATGCGAATAATTAGTTTTATTTAAAGTAGAAATCAAAACATTTGTAAATATAGTCAATAGTATGCAAAAGAAACCCTTTATTTGAACAAGAGTTCAGTTAAGAGCAGATAACTGTTTTAATTTATATCATAAGAGATGTCGATTTAAATACCCTATTATTATCCACAAGTAATTGTCCCAGAGTTCGGGCGACCAGTCGGGCAGTAAAATGATTAAGAGCTAGAGAAATGAAATGAAATCATATAACGTTTTACGAACTCCCGATTGTAAGAGTGAGGCCCGTATGGGACCATAAGATTGTTTATCATACTCACTCTACATATATGTACATATCATTAATCAGTTTTAAACGCCAATGCAATGAACGATAAGAAGATCCGAGCAGAACTAAATGAATTGAGTGCCGAACGAACAACTAAGGCCTTGAAGTTCATATCCAACACGCTCGGCAAAGACGGACTTAAGGTGTTCCCTCAGGCGGAGCTGCATATGCCTCGATGTGGATTCTTGGTACCGAAAGACCTTAAACCTAACTACGACAAGGTCCCGAGTCCATATAAGTTCTACGCTCCCGGTGGAGAAAACGAGTCACTCCCGGCTGAAGAATGTCAGACCTTGTACCACGCGGAGAGGACCCGTCAATGGCGTTTCAAGTTTATTAGCGATTCCAATGATCCACCACCTTCAGCACTTCACTGGTCTCCCGCTTACTTCCAAAGAAAGGGAGTTCTCCTGACGGGTTTCCCCGAGTATCGACGGGATGAGTTGGGGGATCTCTGGACTTCAGCCACGGACCGCATTGGGAAGAGAGACCGCGAGAATCAGAAGACGGCGGGAACAAGCATTCCCATACTCAGCGTCTTCCCGGATTGGGGCCCACAGCCCGTGCCGCCACCTAAGTTTGTCTGCAGAGTCGCGGGATGTAATCAACCCTCTCTGGAATTATCCGTTCGCTGTTGTCATCATCACGAGCACTATAGTCATCTCGAGTGCCTACGTCGACAAGCGGACGAATTGGAATTGAAGTTCGGATGCGAACAGACGGACTACGTTTGCCCCTATGCAGAGTGTGGGCGCAAGAAGGTCCCACCCCATGATGACCCTTGCCGTATTCCTCGAGAAGCTTCGGACTACCATTTGATAACGAATAAAGCCTATCAACAGGGAGCGCCTTATGTCACCCGTTGCTCCCGTTGCAAAGATTCTCCTTTGCTCTTCAAGTCGGCCATCGAGTCCCATGGCCATTTGGACAACAAATCTAAGTCAAAGCAGAAACTTACCGGTTCGGGACCTTCAACTAAAGCTCAACAGAAAAGTTTTACGGAGGCCCCACAATCATCGACTTCGAAGGCTAACGTAAAGCTAAGTCCCAAGACAAGGGACCGTTCCTTCACTATTGCCGGGAAGACTTCCGGAACTTTGATTGGTCAGAAAACAACTTCGAAGGTTAACGTGAAACTAAGTCCTAAACCAAAGGAGAAGTCCTCAACGGCCGTTAAGAGCGCATCAACGGGGCCGACCAATCAGGAATCCAGTTCGGAGTCTAAGGCTGAGAAGGTACCAATGAAACGGATTAGCAAACCAGTCATTAGGCTAGGCGTTGACGCCTCGTTGGACCCTATGGAGAAAGTGGTCAACAAGAAAGAGCCTCCGCTCATTAGTACACTGAACCCATCGATGGACCGGACCAAAATTATTCTGAGCGAAGTTAGGTCAACTGTGGGGAAAAGTCTGAAAAATGCCTTCGACCAATTGGCAGAGCTGGCCCGAGAGCAAGACCAGGAACTTGAGGGTTATAAGAAAGAGATAATAGCCCTTAAGGCTGAAGTCGATCACACTAAAGGACTGTACAACGAGTTGAGCGTACGTTCGGCCGCACCCGAAGATGGGACCATTCCTGATGGGACCCCTGAGCCTTTAAATGAAAGGGGGATAAAGAACGAGGAGGGGGAGGCCGAGGACGAGTGCACAGAGCCAGCGGAAAATCAATCCAACTCCCAGTTCTTTTCCGACTGGCCTTCCCAGTTCGACGCGGAACCAGAGGTCGGCCATTCGAGCGATTATAGTCTTAAAGGACTGAACACCGATGGAGACGAATCGCCGACAGCAAGCTCTCCTGAAGCGGACACTGACGGGGACCAGACTGAGGGGACCAGAACGTCTCCACCGGTACCACGCACTGTTCCCAAGAAAAGGCATCTGGCTATGTCAACAGCCAAGCCTCCTAAGAAGGGTAAAAACAGTCGTTCGTCTCATCATTAAAGTCGACGTGGACGCCGACCCGTAAAGGAGGGGCGTGTAAGGAAAACGTAAGGTTCATCTGACCTTTAGGTCGTTTTCCTTTATCTTATCAATTAAAACGTGTATTCCTTATCAATATATTCACTCTCGACTGTTATACTCATTTGACTGTATTGAATGTCATGACCTTTTATTTAACCTTTTATTAATAGTTACTATTTAGTAGTATTGGCCACTAGGGCTTGACAGGCTATATAAGAGCTGTCTTATTATTTTGTATTGATTCTTATGCTTACTTTAATTGAATAAACATCTTATTTCGACTCGAGTTATATTTACTTGTGAGTTGTGTAATAACAAAGGTTCCAGACATTGACACCCCTAAGTCTGGTTACCTTTCAT
>JAQIWA010003120.1:0-11250 GCA_034693305.1 Eueremaeus valkanovi | reverse complement strand
AAAATGAGAAAAATATCAAAATTAAAGCAAAAATAAAGTATTTTTTTTAGAGAATATTCTGTAATATATTGAGAGAATTGGAGTCAAAAGCGTTAACAGAATTGAGATTCGGATCAGATTTTTTGGTATTCAAACAGAAAATGCAGAAAAAAGGGGAAAAAATTCAAAAAACATAACAAATAATAAACTATTTTTTTGTATATAAATTAAAAAAACAAATAATAATAATTGGATTCATATATAAAGTGCACAAAAAAATGGGAGAAAAAGCCCTAAAAAATACGAAAAAAATTATTTCAATTCTAATCGCAATAATAGGCAAGACTTCGTGTCCTCTCCTGAGCCGCTAATACCAGAGCTGCGCATATAATAAGAAATATTAATCAAAAAAAAAACAAAAAAAATAAAAAATAAAAACAATTTTCTCATTAAATGGAAAAAAATTGCAAAAAACTGTCAGAAAATGTGTAAACAATTCGACAATCAATTAGTCGGCAAAGAAGTCGTCGGCAAACGGATCAGATTTAACAATAAATATGTTCCGCTCGGGCGGTGAGATGTGGTCATCCCTGGCCTCCGATTCAATAGAATTGATTAGTTTTTGCGCTTTCTCTGCATTGACTTCAATATTGTCTTCAATACTAAAACTTTTGTTTAGATTCAGATCTAATGTGTGTTTGGATTGTTGTGAAGAACCGGAAGAAAAGTCTGATTCAAAGCCGGCTGTCGTCGCCGTCGGCGTCGTTACGGGCGGACAACTGTCGACACCGGAAGAGGAGGTCGAAGACAGGCGTTGATTATAATTAGTATTATCGACACTATTGCTATCAGAGCTCGTAATCCATTCGTAGCGCGAATTGGATTTGATTTCAGATAACTTCAGATCTTGTCTGACATTTGGCACCGGATCTGAACATTGTTTTGGTGTCGATGTCTGCGTACTATCACTTAATAACATATTATTCAAAAATAGCTTCTGTTTTAGGTTTGAATTTTGATAACTATTTGTTTGAAAACTATTGTCAAAAGTATTGGTATTTTTGGCAGAAATCGACGCCAACTGCGAGTCAACGAACGCACAGTTAAACGGATCCCAGTTCTGGGCCGAAGACGTTATTAGCGACGGCTTTCTGGCCATCGGCTGCGGCGGCGGCACCGGTGGTGGCATTGAACTGACGGCTATTTTTCGCTGCGGATTAGGTAATGGAGGCGCAGATGACTCGTCAGTATTTGTGTTGCAATTAGTTATAAAACTATTATTTAATGTATTTATTGTCGTTGTGTTGAACGGGTCGTACGGATGCCGATTGGGTGCCGTCGGCGCAGACGGAAGCGCATCAAAGCTTTGGTATCTGTGCTCAGATAGTATAGTCCGTCGCCGCGGAAGTGGTGGCGCCAACTCTGGCGGCGTTGGCAATGGTTTTGGCGGAGTTGGTGGCGCCGGTGGCGGAACACCGTATCTCATGAGGTCATTGCGCGGCGGAACCGATGGACAGGCGTCGCGTGAAGGCGGTCGCGGAGGCGGCGGCGGAGGTGTCAGCGATGGGGAAGGCGTTTGGTTTGTTATTAGCGTTGGATTAGAAGCACATACAGTGTTGAAGGGATTGAATGGATTGGGAGACGAACGACACGTATTAGCGGTACTGTCGGACTCATTGGTCAGTTGGAAGGGATTGGCATTTGAAGAGTGGAGTTGTCTTCGAGCGGACGACACAATCGGCTGCTTTAGAAGTTGTATAGAGAGAGAGAGGGTTTGGGAGGAAAAGCATTGGAACAGACATTTAGACGACAGTACGGATTGTTTGAACGTTTTGTTTGGGATTTGTGTTGTGTTTAGAGTTTAAGAATATTTTCTTATGTTTTCATACATTTCTTTTGGCCTTAACTTACCGTTTGATTAGTCGTATCATTCGTTTCATGTGTTGTGCTATGAATTGGTGGCGAAGTTGTGCCGAAAGCCCTGTTATTGGGTATAATATCAGTGCTGTTTAGGTCGCGTAGAGTCGGCTTCAGTTTCTGATCCTTAAAAACAATTGAAAAAAAAATATTAAATTCTTTCAAATAAAGTGCAAACAAAAACTGTGTGTGTCTTAAGCGCCGGCACTTACAGCAAAAAACTGTGACCTATCGACAAACGGCCTGTCCTTTCCTAAAGGGTTTAAATCGGCGAAAGCGGGCATTACTTCAGTCAACATATCATTGGACCGATTGATACCGAAACCCGAGGCCTGCATAGGATTGGGCGGCGGACCGGTAGGCGGCGGCGGCGACGACGTGCCCGACAGCTGACTGTTGGCCAGGGATGACATAGACGACGAAGTGGACCAGACAGTGGACGCCGGCTGCTGTTGCGGCGTCTGCTGTCGGCTATTACTACTATTTTGCGGCCAATTGTTCTGATTTTGTTGAGCATTATATTCAGTAATATTTGTGTTTATATTCTGTATTGAATTTATCTCAAACTGTTGTGAACTCCTATTCGTATGACTCGTATTATAATCATTACTATAACCGGAGGACTGATTGAAAAAGTTTTGTTTCTGTTGTTCACTATTCAGGGGATTATCGAAAGAGTAATAGAAGTTTGTATTCGTGTTCAGCGATGAACTCAATTGCTGTTGGATTCCACCGAAGCCTCCGTTAAGGGAACTGTTCAGCGATTTCGATGCCTTTCCGTTCTGTTGTTCGCCGTCCAGATCCGCTTCGGCCGCTATCTGATCGCACAGGGAGTCGAATATGGATGAGCCGATCGAATGGATTTCCGCAAAACAGGCGTAACTGAAATAATAATTATAAAAACAATTGATTTAATTGAAAAAAAATAATTTTAAAAATTAATAATTATTTAAATTAAAAAATATTTTTTTTTATTATTTTTGTTTTAATTATAATTAAAAAATAATATTAATTACCGATCAGATGAAGAAGCGTTCGAATCGACCGATTGATTAGTAGCTGCAAATGGCTGTGAAGTATTCCGTTCAGCTCTGGGAGGTATAGCCACGGCCTCACTATTCACTATATTGGGCGCAAAGTGTGCAGAAGTCTAACGAAAAAAAACAAAAATTAAATTAAATATTAATTAAAAGGCATTTAATATAACATTAGATGTGATTCAGTGCTCATAAGCACCGGTCGATTATAGCATACATTCAGCTGATTGTGATGTCCGGAAGCGAACAGATCTTTGAGTGCCATAGAAGACGAGCTGTCATTAAAGCTATTAAAACTTGAAGCTAACTGTGCTTTGGGCTGATTATCGAAACTGTTTTGTATGGGAATACCAAACGGTTTACTATTCGGTGCAGTAATAGAGCTATTGTGCGACTGTTGTAGTGGATGTGCAGAAGTACTGTTGGACAGACTGTTGTTGTCCTCATCAAAGTTGGCCCAATCGCCCGATGACAGGGATAAGGAGCCGAACGACGACGCAAAAGGATCGGCAGCTAAGCTGTCGGTGCCGGTCATTGGTATCTGATTTGAGAAACAATTTTTAAAAATTAATTATTAATTGAATTAAAAACAAAATAATTGAAAAGCAATCGAAAGACTAATCAAATGAATAATTAAAGAATTTTTTTTGTGTCAACATATCAGAGATGCCGACAGTGAGTGTGCGCTCAGGTATGCATTACTTGATCTAATTTTTCTTTATTGACTTTAAAGTCTGACTCAAACACGGAGTCCATTGGCTCGAAAGCGGAGAAAAAGTCCGTTTCCTCTCCGGCCGACTTGTCTGTGCTGCCGGATGTGGGCGGCGGCGGCGCCGGCATTGATGGCACGTTCGGTGACTCGGATCGCGACGGCCTTAACGTAACGCTCGACTCGCGACGAAATTTTTCATCATTTATGGCAACATTTGTGGCAACACTTTCGCCAATAATTTCGCTTTTCTTTCGCTTTAGTGTTGCGGCGAATAACTGGCCGATCGATGACTGGAAAAGAGCGGGAAAAAAATTAATAATTAAAAACAAAAATCACAAAAAAATTATATTCAAAACCAAAAACTAACTAACGATTAGATTAACACAAAATAAAAACAAAACAAAAAATTATATAAATATTTGAATAAAAGTCTAATTTTTTTCCTATCAATAGACCAATGAATCAAAACTATATATAAAATGAAAAGTATATAAAAAATTATATATATTTTATGATTAAAAATAAGTAAAACATTTGATAACAAAAAAAAAATTAAATAAAATATCGCAAAAAAAACAAATGGATTTCCATCTCATATGACATACCATTATAGGCATCGCTTCCTTTTGTGTCTAAAAATAGGCGAAAAAATAAATGATTAGAAAAAACAAATCAATTGATTAGCGGTTATGCAAACAGACCTTAAGTGCGATAAACTGGTGGCCAGTAGTGGAGGAACCGAATACATAGCCGAAAGCTCTGGAGTCGGTCTCATCCCTGGATATGAACGATATTTGTGGCACTGAGTGATGGTATATAAGTTCGGCAGTACTCGTGTCCCGTATCTTAATCCCATCGAACGATATGAATATATGAACTTTACGTTTATGGCCTCCCAGTCCTCTTTGCAGTATCTATTCGGTAGACAGAAGTTATCGAAAAAAAAAATTAATTTTAATTTAAATTATTTCATAAACTAATCAATAATTCAATTATCAGTTAGTTATTCAATGTGTATATCCTATGACTACTCCATGGCCTGACCCCTGACCGCCCTATCTGTGTGGTTGCGGATAAAACTTTTGTTTTGTAAATATGTTTTTTTTGATTTAATTATACAATTATTTTATTTCTTTTTTTTTTTTGAGATTAGATTTGCGTTTATTTGAGTGAAAAATAATTTTTTTTCTATGTTTTTCTGATGAAAAATCATTTTTTTATTTGTTTCTGTTTTATAATATTCTGTTCAGTATATGTATAATGAGATCAAAGACTCGGGAAAAAAGTTTTTTGCACTTAATATCAAACAATTAGTTCGTATTTATTCTGATTTATATATATTTTTATATTTCTATTAATTTTTGTTTTTATTGATAACTAAATCAAAGATTAATTTTTTTATCTATTATTTAATAGAGTTTTTTGTTTTATTAATATTTTTCTGTTTTTCTATTCTCATGTGATCTGATATAACATTACAATTGAATCGCTTATGACTTGAATTGTATTTTAGATTTTTGTAATAAATTTTTTTTCCTTTTATTTATAGATTTGTATTAAAAAACATAAGAAAATAATCAGAATATCTATGAGAACGGAATGCCTATTGAATAGGAGGTGTTGTTCACCAGAATATATATCTGTAACACAAGACCCCCACCTCTGGTGCTCTCATTAGTCTCATTACATAACAAAATATTTTGAATATTTGAGTCTATAATCAGTTAATTATTTTTTTTCCGCAATTATTAATCTTTTTTTTCTAATTATCTATTATTTTCTTTATTTCTTATGTTTTATATAATAAGTATTAATTAAAAAAACAAGTTTTCAAACAAAAACTTTTGGCACAAAAAGTGTTAATCGAAAGAAAAATTTTTCCAATTTTTATGCAATAATTAGTTATAGTTTTGAAAACTTTTTTTTTGTGTCTGAAAACTATCGATAATTATAGAGAAAAATGATTTTTCTTTTGAATTCAATCGTCTATTGAATTGAATTTTGCATTCAATTGATTAGATTAGAGACAAAAAAAATTATTTTCATATGAAATATATTAACAATAAATTAAATCTAAACTAACTGTACGTTTGATAGCATTCGAGACATGATTTTCATTCAGACGTAAAGATTTTTTTTTCGCTAAAAACTAATCTATTTTTAAACACAATTAATAGCAGAGAAAAAAAAAATAGTCCAGACTTTCACTCAAAATACTCAGACATTCAATCAGTAAAAGAGTTTTTCAAATCAAATGTTAATAAACTCACGAAAAGAATGGAAAATAAAAACAGAAAAAAAAATAAAAACTCTGAAAAATATACGAAAAAGTCTGAAAACTATTAGACTTTAAGTTCAAAAAAAAACTTTTTTCCCATAAAAAGCATAAAAAACTCAAAAAAAAAACAGAAAAAGTCCACAAAAAACTCAAAAAAAAATATTTAAAATCAATAGAAAACAGAAAAAAAAACTTTCAAATAAAAAACAAAACGAAAAATAATCTGAAAAACAGAGAAAAACAGATAAAAAAAAGCACAAAAAATAAAATAAAAAACAAAAAACGAATAATACCTTTAATTTTTTGATACTCTGCTGACACATGTGTTCACCTCTGGCTTCGGCCACGAATTCATGGCCAATGAGTTTGGCATTGAATTGAATGCCTTCTCCGATAAACTTGTCTTCATTTACATCATTAGTATTGCTATTAAAACCGTTTGTATTATTCGTATGACTTAATTGTGAGCTACTAGTGCTCGATGTGATGTTCGGCCACTTTTTGCCCGTAGTTGGCCGCTGCGCTACCTGTGCTCCGCTTGTATCGGCGCCGACGGCGGCCTGGGATGCATCTGAGGCCGATTTACGGCTGAAAAATCTTTTTCGTCCAAAATATAAACTCGTATTCATTTGGCTATCGTTTGTGTTGTCATTAATTGGCTGTAAATTCAGTTGATTTGCATTTATATTAATATTATTTTGTTTTGAATTATCATTAATTTCGATATTGTTTTCGCCGTTTGTTTTATCCATTATTTTTGTATTTATTTTTTCAATTATTAATTATTATTAAAAAATTTTTTTATTAATTATTATTCAATTATTTGCAGCAAAAAAGTGGAGAAAAATATATTTTTAGTTTTCAATTGAATTAATTGTTTTGTTAATAATTTTTGTGTAAATATTGTATCGAAAAAAACTACTGAAAAAGAACACAAAACAAAATGAAAAACAAAACAAACAAAAAATGTTATATTAATTCAAAAAAAACGAAAAAATAATAATAAAAAACTGAAAATTAATGTCTATTTTAATAACGGATTCAAAAAAATAAAGACTTTTTTATACGTTTTTTTCTGTTTCTCTGTTTTTATAATTAAATTAATTGCGTTTTAATCTCATATTTTAAAAACAAAATATGATTTAAAATATTGTTTTTTTATTATTTCATTATTTATTACTTTTTATTATTATTATAGCATAAATGTGTCGACAGTTTACACATAAATATATGTAAAACAAAATTAATAACAAATCAATTGAATACTTATTATTCGCATATAATATACACAAATCTAATCACATAATCAGTTATAAAATACACCCCTTTTTTGCCCATCAATGCCATTGTTTTGCTAGACTTTTAAACCTTATTTTTCTCAATCTATTCTATTAATTAGTATTTGTTTTCACATTTTTAATCATTAATTATTTTATCCACTCTTTCAGTACAAATGCGTTATTTTTTTTAATTAAATCTTCAGTTAATTTATTGTGTATTTACTGTTTCATTACATAACATATTTTTGTATTACATTTATTTCATATAAACAAATAATACGTAGAAAATACTCTGAATTTTTGATGAGGGTCATACATAAATATCGCTTGCTTATATATTTTAGCTAGTACCACCCCTACTAAAATACAAGCATATGTTGTGGCGTTGATATTAGATTATTTTCTTCTAGTTCACCACCCCGCATATAATTAACATGGTAATTTATGAATACATTCAGGGTAAAATAATTAATGCCCTGTTTATTTTATTTTTTGCATTACATGTCAGAATTATATAAACATACAGTAAATTCTCATTAATTTAAGCTTGGTTTAAATATGACCGTGATGTTTCTATTCTGATTTATTCTCCTATAAAAAATAAATTCTATTATTTTGACAAATGTTTACTTAATCTAAAATGTAACAGAGCTTAATTAAATTATTTATCTAGCTAATAATCTAAATAATGAACTTTATGTTTCTATTTGTGTTCATATAACTTGTTACACAAAAATACTATATTGATATTTGTATTCTATTCCATTCCCCTATTTTTATAATTATTATATGACTCTAATCTTAACAAAGGTCAAATTGATTAAATAGCCATTAACTCGAATGCTTCCGAAATATTATCATTTAAACAGCAACATTTCCCAACCTTGAACATATAATATAAAGTACAATATTATTCCAATTCTGATTAACATGGACAATTATAAAATATAACGATATTAACTCGTACATTATGATATGTAAAAGTCCAGGGCCAATATTTTTAAATTATTTATCAAGATTAAAAGATATTTAACATTGTTTTCAAATGATAAAAATGGCATTCAGTCCCGTCCCGTTTTGTTACGTCCCACCCGGTCATTGTCTCCAAATTTTTATTAAATATTTTCCGGTTCCGTCTTGACCTATAGGACAAAATTCCCTTCCCGTCCCGACCAATACGGGAAATACCGGGAGCGGGACGGGACGAAAAACTTGTGAGACCACTTTGAACACTAAACAGTACAGTAGAAAACACTATTGTTGTAATCTGTTTATTTAAAAAGATACCAGTTGATAATCTCTATGATAATTGTATGCACGTGCATGTTTGGCATCACACCAGGCTCAATCGATGGACTTTGATTGGTGACCAACGGGTTGTGTCAATCAGATTAGTGTGAAATTCAATGGAAATATTTCAACAATATATCAAATGATAAATATTGCATAAATATAGCAAATAAGTAGGAATGTGCAAGCTCCAAAAAGGCATGGGGTGTTTTGGAAATATATGGGGGGCGTACCTAAACTCAACCGATTTGGGCTCACAATTTTTTCGGAAACCTAGGTGAGTCAAAAACAAATCAGAAAAAGTTTACTGACCACTTCAAAACTCATGGGTGCCTCTTGTCTATACCCCCTGCACATGTCTACAAATAAGCATGCTAACTAATTTACACATGTACTAAATAAGCCCTGATAAGTTATATATTTCTATCAGAGATGGCGAAAAGGGGGGGTCTAGCCAAAATACCCCCTTAGGTTTGAGAATCGGCAAAATACCCCACCCCCTAGGTTTTGACGCGGCGAGGGACCCCCCCTCTATATTTTTGCTCGAGACATACCGAAAATGGCGCTCTAGCTTCGCCGACCTTGGCCATCCCTAACTTAGATGAACCGCTAGAATGCCTTGTTTTCCAGACTCTGGTTTTTATGAATGTGCAAGCTACAAAAAAAGCATGTGGTTATTTTAAAAAATTTAGGGGGCTGGTACCCAAAGTTCAAATAGGCAACAGACCACTTGCCCCCACTACCTGAGGCACTTCAAACTCAGGATTATACCCGTGCACACATCCCTACTAATGAGCATGCTAATTCTTTAACATGTACTCAAATAAGCCTTACTCATTTATATTTTTGTATATAAAGAAAGATTTCCGCATAAAAAAAATATTTGACAGTATCTATAAATATGATTATTCAGATAACACCTAGGATTAAATTAACCATCGTTTGTGCGAGAGATAATTATTGTGTAAACTATTCATTGGAAATATTTTTGTTTTATTACCCAATATTAACAAAATATATATATATAAACTAAACTGTGATGGCTAATAAAAACTACCAGGAACAGTTATGACAAAACAATCTTGCTAACTTATATATTAATTAAAATTTAATTACAATACTATAACAATCAGTTGACTAACAATGGAGTGGCTATCACTTGTCCGCCTGATAATTGATTTAAACCCTGTTGAAACAAAATAGTAAACACAACTGGAATTTTGTTCCTCGTCACTGTAGCTTGATAAGTTATGCAAGAAAATGATCTTGCTTAATCATTTCCGCACACTTTCCCCAATCATTATTGTCGGAGCGTTTGTATTGCCGTTCGTTATCTGAGGCATAACAGAGGCATCGCATACACGGACTGCACGAATGCCTTTGACTTTCAGTCTTTCCGATACGACTACATCTGATCTCTTAACTGATCCCATCCTACAGGTGCCCACTGGATGATAATCACAGTTACCTAATTGTCTGATCAGACATCGTATGTATTGATCGCATTCATAGAAGTGTCGATTCGGACACATATGACAGCCGGGTATGGGTTTGGGTATTAAATACACGTATTTAGAGAGAGAAGAGTTAATCAGATAATAGAAAACGAATTTAATTGTTTGGACCATATCTTCCAAGTCTTGCGGATCTGATAAGTATTTCGGATCTATTAGTGGATAATCGTATGGATTACTCGACACTAGTCTTAGCGAACCATAACATGGTCAATTTCCCGTTCGAAATGACTCAGTCATTGAATGGTTGTCCGAACAATACAGATACGAAAGTAAAGGAAACCGGTTTATATTTTACGTTCGGCGCACAGGTATATGTGCCCACTAGTGAGTGGGGTGTCATCTTTTCAGCCGCACTGTTAGTGCTCTACATATTAGGCATTATTTACTACAAAAGCGTTGCGATAATAGTCATCGATCTGTCCGCCACTCTATTGATCGCAATCTTATGCGTAATACATATTAGTGTATGGACTGTAGGCGTGGCTTATATTAGACGTTATTTAAATCAATTAAAACCTTGGCCTGAATTGAACTTTTATACCGCTGATGATGCAGTTAAAGATGATGAGTCATACCCGGATCAAATATTAGTCGACATATCACTCGTTAGTTCCGTTCAATTAAATTAATGAAAATATATTAATATTTGAATCAATTGTTTACTCAACAGGTCTTTGGTTTTGCAAATGTGCTCTTAAGGGCTGTTAGTATTTGGTCGGCACTCAAACACACCTTATATTATGATAAGCTTATGCCCGACAAAGTGATCTTGGCAAAAGAACTGGAACAATTGGATGAAATAATAGCCGGTCAGACAGTGCCGGCACATATAAAACAGAGTCAAAAGACAGGCGAAAAATATTAGAGATTCAGCTCGTATTGGATGTTATGAACAGGGTCAACCATAAATATATAGCAGGGCAAAATTGGCCTGACATGACCAAGTTGAAATATTTGTGCTAAAATTATTGCAATAAAAAGAGAATTCTTTTTGAATAATATTGAGATAAATATCAGTTAAACCCTGAATAATATTACAATATAAATGGAGCAAGGTGATGCGGTAGCCATATGAAGATAGTTTTGTCACATAGTGTACAACTTTACCCTGAAGCTTAATTGAAAAGCTGACAAATATTTCTTTATTCTAATTTAATAATAAACTTCCGTTGCATACAGTCTGTGCACTCCGTTTGAACGGTTCGTATCCTCCGTTCGGAGACAACAATACATTCAAATC
>JAQIWA010003119.1:0-11251 GCA_034693305.1 Eueremaeus valkanovi | reverse complement strand
TTGTAACCTCTAGTCTAGAATGCTCAAGAATCAAAGTTCAGCTCGCGCTCTTTTATTGCGATTTTTTATCAGCTCTAATTATTATGTTCCAGTCAATATTTAACAATAGGATAATAGATGACAATTCGAGTCAAAGTAAAGCAAATACTTATTAAAAAAAATCAGAAAATTCTTCCCAAAATTGTAGTACTCTATGAATGAATTTCAATGTTCGCTAAGAATAACATCAAATAATATAAATCAGAAACAAATTTAAATCAAATAAAATCCTACTTTTCTGTATACTCCTTATGTTTGTACTTTGAATTTTATTTATGTGCGCTATGTTATCAAAATATACCGAATCTTTTTTACTTATTCACAAATAAGTTTGAATAAAATTTCCAATTTCTTTGTGTTCCCAAAAATTTCTTCAATATTTCAATTCATATTTATTCTTAAAATTTTAATATAATTTTGTTGCCTTAAAAGTATTTCTTATTTATTCTTCATATATTGAAAATTGTTTTCTGCTCTGATTTAACGGAAACCAAATTTATTTTAAATTTCAAAGAAATGAAATGAAATTATTCTTATTTATTGTTATTTTATTGCATGACTTGTATTGTATAGAATATAGTGAACAAACATTAAATTGTGAATTAAGTTGTCTTAACTCATACTAATAGGTCATTGATTATATAATTTCTTCATATTATTGCGATTTAAATATCTTATAGATAGCTATTCAACAGTACTGAGAGAAGGGTTGGGAGCATCTGGCAGATTGTCCTCCACATCAAGCACTGTATATATTTACACAAAACTCGACGACAATGGTATGCATTGAAGGCATCTATTAGTTTAGAATTTAAGTCAATTAAATGTTTGTTCTGGTGTCCAAAGGTGTCCAATATACATGTCAGGGCGAACACCCAGCCCTGACCAAGCCAATAAAGTCAACGATCACACTAAGCGTTCTTTGTATGTCTATTCGCTTCTAAACAATCGATAAATACTTGAGTCAGACCTGAATGTGGCTATAAATTAGGCGCAACTAATAGTATTTGATTTTATATACTGTACTTCAGATCCGCCCGGTTTGCCATCGATAGAGGGCTATACATCTGGTGATGTGATCAGCTCAGGCGACAGCATCACATTGGCCTGCATTAGCCGCGGAGGCAATCCTTTGGCCAAACTGTAAGTTCGCATATAATTAAATGATTTGAATGATTGCCTCAAATGTATGCCATATATTGCCAATTGTGCACAGGATTTGGTACAAAGACGCACAAGAAGTAGACAATACATATTCGAGTAGTGGAGGTCGAGAGTCGACAAATATTTATTCTTTTACGGTTAGGCCGAGTGATAACAATGCCATTTACAAGTGTGAGGCCACCAACGATGTGACGGCTCAGCCTTTAATTGCATTCATTAAACTCAAAGTATTGTGTGAGTAGTCAGCCATCCTTTGCTTGCGATCTCTTTCTTCAATATTTTATTCAATTTTTATCTCTTTTTATATAACACTCAAAAGCATTAAAGATCTGAACTCTTTGTTCGCTTTCTATTGCAATCATTTTTAGCAATTAATCAAATGATATAATAAATCACATGAATTGACAAATGAATATTCATAACAGAAATATTGTTTGAATAGAATAATGAAACGAATAATAATAATGGTTTCATAGCAATTAGCCAGATCACTACACCATTGCTCACTATTGCTCACCATTGCTCACTATTGTTCACTGTATACCAGACCTGTCATAACCAAATCCTTTGGGAAAATCGCCAAACTTTTCATTAATTTCAATGCTCTGGGATGTGGGTTTAGGAGAGGGTTAGATTCTCATTATATTCGATATAATCCGAATCATTTTTCCATAGCTCTAGTACTGTATGGAATAAAGACTTCAGAAATACTGAAGGGAGGGATCGAAGACTAAAATAGCAGTTGAGGATCAAAATGGGCTGAATATCATTCCTAAAAACAAACCTATTTTTCTAATTCATGAATTTTGACCTTTCTCATCTCTGTTCTTTGGATGATCAGATCAATGATCATCAACCTACATTCATGGAAAGTTTTTGACATCAATCGAAAACATTATAATTAAATTATATAATAAAATATTGATTTCAAATAAAATTCAATTCAGACAACTTGTCTCCCATTACTGGTCGCCAATAATTCCTATTGTATTAAACGTCAAAATAAATCTTCTCTTTGTTCTCATCGGGCGATCATTTTTTGCTCAATTTTTTCCTTTTATTCTATTTCTTGAATAAAAAGAAAAAAAAAGAGTGAACCGAATGTTGAAGACGTCTATTAAGATAATCGATTCAATTCATACTAAACTTCAATTATTTGAAATACTGTAATAACACATACATTAGACGCAAAGTTCTTTTAAAACTTATAAATATCGGTAATAATAGTTAAAAGATATGATAACCAAATATTATCTCAAATATACTGTAGTATTCAATTCAATACTGTATTAACGATTCATAAATGTTGTTATTTTTCATTTTTCGGATCAATCTTTCAATTTTGCAAACTTTGATTGTTTAGAAATATGATATCTCAGAACCAATGTATAACATATAAAAAAGAGTGTAAGCAATAATTTGATCCATATTCATTTTTAAATCAAGTCCCTGCTGTCAAAGTGGAGATATTAGGCCAAAAACAAGGACGAGTTGGAGATGTAATTACATTGACGTGTGTCGCAGGTCCGGCCAATCCAAGTTCCGATGTGTCCTGGATGATAGATAGTAAGTTGATTTGTAAACTTGGTTTTAAACGTTTTGATTTCACCACAACTCAAATGAAAGTTAGATTTCTTTGATTTTATTCAATGAAATCTTTTTGATAGATGTTATTCAATTAGATTCAGTCAAGTTTTATCTCTTTTCACTGAAACAAATCAATTTGTTTCACACAATTAGTCTAGAATTGTATTATATAAACAAATGATAAAATTTTCAATAATGAGTTTGCGTTCAGTGAATCGTAATATAATTGATTGCATTTAATAAATTGAATTCAATGCGCGATTTGTTTGATATATCGTTCAGTACTTGCATTCGGAGTCAAACGAATGCTTCGAATAAGATATGCTTTAGTTATGATGTTATGCTGTTATGTGTTATTCACTCGAATACTCCGTTTCTTAAATAATCACTTATTCACAGCTTTTGTATTTTACTGTATAACATAAATGCAAAAGATAGCCAGGGTGGTGGTCAGGCTCAGGGATGATGGCGTTTAACTGTACAGATGGTATATATTCCTAAAGGAATTGATCTTTCTGTTACTTTGATCAGATTAAAAATAAGGCTTCCCTTTCTGGCCGACCTATTTGAGAGTAGACGTCCAAGGAATGCATTTCATAGATCTTCGTTGGTCTGTCTGTGAAAGACACTGTATATACTGTATGATTGAAGTCAACTATTATTGAGGATATATTCTTCACTTGAGCTCAATTGAACTAATCTTTGATTAATATTAACTTATAATTCAATATCAATTGATTTCAATTTAGAAAACGTTTCATTAAATTAATGAAAATATATTCAAATGTTTAAATATATTGATATATATTTCATAGAATATAGAATAAGAATTTGTAGGAAAAAATATTGTAATTATATTTTAATTTCATATATTTATTGTATTAATGACTAAAATATAAATTTGGGAACATTTGGAACATTTCGTGACATTCCTAACGCTATCACAATATTATTTCTCTCTCTATATTATAGCGCAAACATTGTTTCAGTCATTAAACAGAATATTAAATATTTTGATTATTTTGTTTCATTATCGTATGGTATGGTCGAAAAGGTCGAGCAGTTCTGCCGGTGCACACTTGGAATGTTGAAACAAAGGAGGGTTGGATCACAACGAGCAACACAACCTTCACTCTGACCAGTCAAGACCCCGATTCAAAAACCGTGTCCTGTTATGCAGTCTCGGAAACGATTGGCGAAACTATAGTTCAAACTTTCAATATTGATATCCTCTGTAAGATTCAAACCATTATTAATAATAAAGTAGTTTTAGAGGAATAAAGAATTCATTTTTCTCCAAATCTAAACTTGCTTTCGATCTAATGGTCAGACCCTCCCGGAGAGCCATATATTATAGGCTACCAGGATGGAACCAACCTGGCCGCTGGAGAACTGTATAGATTTAGATGTGAGTGCTTTCGATACATTCATACATACTGTACATACAGTACATTTGCATTTGTATGCATTTTTCATTTAGAAAGTGTCAAAAATAGACAAAATCTAATTTAAAATCTACTTTCACTCATAAAACCTTTTCTTTTCTGCTCTCATGAATTATTCATAAAAATATTTCATCGAATTATATCAAATGCTTATGATTCTGATCAATGACACAATTATTAAATCCTATTTCAGATTCAAATATTTTAATTATATTTTTTAAGTTTTTAAGAAGTTATTGAATTCTTTCATTAATTATTTTTTTTATAGCAATTAATTAATTATAGAAATCGAAAATTCATTTCTTTTTATTTCGATTCTTAAGAATAATTGGAATTGAATTGAAATACAAAATATTAAATTAGATCTAAACCCTGTGAACAGAATTAGTAATTTAATTTGGGTTTTGTCTAATATAATATCTTTTGAGTTGGAATTTACTAATTATTTATTTCATTAAATATAAGTTTAAATATATTTTTATAAAAGATAAAGTAGTCATACATTGTTTGAATTGTAATAATTGTTAAAAATTGCTTTATTTAATAACTTTAATTCTACGGTTATTATTGCGATATTATTGATAATTATGATTTTGATTCAATGCTCGTTCAAAAATGTGATTAAGAAGTACCTGTATACTTTCAATGCATTATTTCATTAAATATTAATATAAGGCTTAAAACGTCAAACGAATGATACGAATCGATTTGATTTGCAATAATCTGATTGACAGGTGTGTCGATGGGAGGCAATCCTTTGCCGTCTCTTCGCTGGCAAGTGATGAATATGGCCGGTGATGTCGGTCCCAACAGAGATATAAGTGCATTGACTTCGATAAGTGGAAGTGGAGTTTCCAGTGAATTAGTGATTAGGGCAGAGCCGGCAGACAACGGCGCCACTTATAAGTGTGAGGCTTCAAATGCGGCCACTTTGAAGCCATTGAGCACTTGGATCAAACTATCGGTGTTTTATATAACAGATTCTGTAGTCATTAAAATGAAACCAAAATATCCAAAGTCTGGGGATGTGCTGACCCTTGTGTGTGATTCCGGTGCCTGTAATCCAATGTGTGAACTGTTTTGGTATAAAAATAACATAAGAACTGAAGGACAATACGACGGAGTCATAGAAACAGATACACCATTCGGTGGAAAGAGCACCAGAAGTAAACTTCAGCTAAACATCACTACCAAAGAGGACGAAAGCGATATTGTATGCGAAGCCGTTAATCAAGTGCTGAGCAAAACGGGCAGAGCTAACGTCACAATTCGTGTCTTATGTGAGTTATTAATAAATCTATCGATAATTCAATTAATGTTTAACTTGAAAATGCAGTTAAGCCCGAATTTCTGTCACCGCCTCTGCAAAAGTTCGATGTAATAGAAAGCGCCGACATTTCAGTTAATCTGAGTGCTCGGGGCAATCCATCACCCATATCGTATAGCTGGTGGAAGGACAGCCTTCCGCTGCTCGATATATCAGATGCAACGACAACAACAATGTCTAACGCAATAACAGTTCATCGTCAGCACCGACGACAACACCAATTAATATCCCGGGGCCCGCTCTTGGTCATAAAGAATGTGCAGAGAGAGGACGCCGGAGAGTACGACTGTGAGGCTCGAAACACCGAGGGATCGACAAAGACAACGATTGTGATCAATGTCTTGTGTATGTACTGTATTGACAGCGTTCACACATTTCACTCCTCTTTTCAATTATTGATTATTAGTCTCTGTTTAGAGCTATAATCATAAACTGATTTTCATTACTTATTATTGTATTTAAAAGTCGGGCCAATTATTGTTGACATATCGAGAGTGGTATTAGCAGACTCTGGAGAATCTGCTTCACTCTTCTGTTTGGTTGTCGCAAATCCAATGACTGATGATCTGATTCAGTGGCGAAGAGACGGCTCAACTAATTTCATGAAAGACATAAGAATTAATGCAGAAATCGAAAGGGGAAGGCATACGCTCTGGATCTCTAATGTCAGCGCTCACACTGATAGTGGAGAGTATAACTGCTGGGGTATGTGCTCTATTAGAATGGATCAACTCTTATATTAGACTTAGAAGAGTCTAAGACTGCTTCAGATCAGAGTTAAAGTAATGCACTTTAGCTCAAATGTAATAAAATTGAAAAATAACTCTTATTTCTGCTATTAATGCAACGCTTTTAAAGTGGATTTTTCATATGCTTTAAGCGCTCATCCATTTCAGTATAATTTAGAATTTTTAGAGTTTAATAAATAGTCTTCAAAACCCAATTCAACTCTCTCTTACTGTTAGTACTGTTTGTATTAATTAATAGATTTTATATATATTTCAGCCAATAATGGCATCGGAGAGGAAGCGGTCGAAACTGTGAAGCTTTTGATTAAAGCCAAACCGGAAATTGTGCTCAACATGACTACACTTAATGTCGGGGCCGATCAATCGGAAAGTGTTAAGATGGTGTGCACTGCCGCCGGTGTGCCTAAGGTCGAGTTCAAGTGGTTGAGTCCCGAAAACGAGTATCTGAGCAGTGAATCGGATCTATTGGTGAACAATAACGTGAAATACTTTCGCTACAGTTTGGAGAGAAAGCAAATCTCTGACACTCTCTTCCAGAGCGGACTCACTATAAAGCGCATAACTAATGAGGAACTCAATAAGTCGTTCAAATGTATTGCACACAACCAAAAGGGAGAGTCGGAAACACTAATCAGACTGAGAAAACGTGGAAAACCCGATCCGCCCAATGATATAAAAATGACTAACATTACACATAACAGCGCTTTCTTCACTTGGACTCCGAGTTTCGACGGAGGACTCCAACAGTCGTTTCGGATTAAGTACTACAGAATCGGACAAAACAATTATGAGAGCAAAGAGACGGATAAAAATTGGATTTTAATTAAGGGCTTAGAGAGCGCTTCCGAATACAGTTTCACTGTCTATGCGTTCAATGGGTTCGGCGAAAGTGAGTGGAATGAGTCCAAGCATTCAATACATGTGTCAACCTATGCAACCGAATTCGATTCGAGTGAAGCACTTATTGCTGGTCTGAACAGAGGAAAGACTGATCCGACGAAGAAATCTGTTTCCACAATCATTATGATAATTGTCTTTGTTTTGGGACTCTTTCTAATCCTATTGAATGCAAGTCTTCTCATCTGTTATTTCAAATGGAAAAAGAGGACCCAAACGGGCGGTAAGAATCAGACCAACGCCCACAAGAATACCGGTGCCAACAAAGCCAAAGCCAAAGTCAAGGCGTATAACGACACGAATGGCGAAGCGATTCTCATGAAAGCGTTCAGTGAAGAAGACGTGGCTCTGACCGCAGCTCTGATGCCGGGGACAGACATGTCGGACGAGACGACGTTCACGACTGGCAAGGAGGCCAAGCGCTGTCAGGTGCTGCTCATGACTGACCTGCACTCGTCTTCCTCCTCATCACCACAACAACCTGTGGCTCACGTTCTGCTGAGGAATTGCCAGAACTCTAGGAAAAGCAAAGGCCTGTCCTTAGAGAGTGAGAACTGTCCGGATATAATCAAAAATCCTAATATCGATGTAAGTGTTGCTCCAATTCTATGATCAATATAACGGTTAAACTCTGTTAGGATTTGCAGTAAAACTAATAAAACATAATTTCATTGATTGAACAGAACTACGAAACAGAGGACACAAACTATGAGTCATTGAGTCGACAACAACTGAATAATTACTGCAATCATATAAATGGTGCCAATAATCCAAGTAATCCAATAATCTATAGTCAGAGTAATACTATTCAAATGCAAAACTCAGACAAATTTCAATTGAAATCTATACTAAAGAATGGAAGCCTTAAGTCGAAGCCAAACCAAGAGATTCATATGCTTTGATGTCAGACCAGTTTCTAATGAATTTATATATAAAATAATTGTATAATTAAATAATTTATTATATTTTCTAAGAATTGAGTCTTTACTCATATTTTTCGACTAAAAGAATCTCATATTCCGTAACGAATAGCGAAATCTTTGCAATAATTGTTCACTTTTATTGTGCCTTAAAATAATTGAATTTTATATTAATATTATAATTAATTTCTTTATACTTCGTATATAAATATAAAAAATATATGACATATAAAAAATGGAAAAAAATAAAATACAAACTTTTGAAGAAAACTTAGAACTGAATGACATTTTTTTTAATCATTAAATGAGATATTTTTTATAGAAAAATGTTTTCAAATAAAATCAATTTCAATGATTGCCTGAGAATTTGAGACTACATTCAAAGATCGTATTCTCGATTGGCCTGTAATGGACATAAAGTAGTCTTGGTATTACTCGGGCTCAATAATTGATGCGATGCTTTCAGTTCAGTACTCGAGTGATACGACCAGTTAGGAGTGGGAAGACTGCCTGACATTTGTTGATCGTATTTATGTTCACTGGTTTCGGGTAATAGTTTTAAATGTCTCACTCTATTCAATGTCTTTTTGTTTCTCTCTTTGGAACAGCACTGGAATCGTTGGACGCAAACCATTGACACGAGAAATAGTTTTGTTATAATTATGATTACACTTCCGATTACTATTAGCAGTGTTGACACTAAAATAGTTTTCCCCTTAAAATCTGTGTTTGAATTTGTAATTATTCTCAGTATTATTCCAATGGCTATCAAGAATAGGCCAAACAGTGACAAACCTATTGATAAATGACACCAAACCTTACGACTTAATGCCATTTGAGAGAAGAATTGCTGGAAATTAAGTTCAAATTCACTTTATTTTTGTTTTCGATATTTATATTAAAAGCAAATATGATATGAAGATTAAAATATTGATTACACGAAACATATTCGTTTGTTTCTGTTTTTTAGTTACACTTTATATTTTCAATAATTTCAATAAAATTGTCACTAAATTAAAATCAAAATATCTGTGAATAACTTGTTTGAGACCAAATATACATTTGATGTCATTAATGCGTGCATTCAATTCAATTCAATGCAATATTAGGCGAATGTAAGCGCACTTATCATTTGCTTCACTGAAATTCTTGCTTACATTTGCTTTTATAAGCAATAAAACAATCTGGCAGTCAGTCTGTTCTTAAGTGTTTTATGAATGTTAGAAATTAGAGATTCTATACTCTACTGTAAAGGCAGCAAAGACTGGCGCTTTGCGCCACTGTATTGACAAAGTAGTGAAACACACAAACAGATCAGTATTATTATAATAAGAGTTGAGGTAAAGATTATTCGTCGCCTTATGAGTTCAGTATATAGTGTTCACATATTTCAGTGCCAAACAGTGCTCAACTGCTTTTAAATTCGTAACAGCTTTTCATATTAGGTCTAGATTTGAGACCCGGCTAATTCAAAAGTTGCAGCCCCTACTCTACTGTAATGTACGGTATGTACTGTACACTACACTACTTCACTGAATCAGTAGAGCTCTATTGCAAAGCAGATAAACAGAAATCGATTCCATATAACAACAGAGATATCTTTGAAACTAATGAAGAAATCATAATTTTATTCTTACTTTACTATTATTTTCATATTTTTAGTGGATATTCATTACACAGTAAATGTTGAATCTTCTAATTCTAACTGGTACAGTATAATTCACAAACTGACCAGTCAAGTTGTAAACCATATCAGTACAAATCATTTGAATCTGTTTATTGTTTTATTTTATAAATAAGCAATGCAAGTTTTATAGTGAATTTGATTAAGAGCAAAAAACTGACTACACTATTACCATGGTCACATTCTGATTAGATAACCAATAAGTCAATGCAAATAATAAAATGATATCAAATACTATTATTTGAACCAACAGTTAGTATTCAATAATTTCTAACCAAAAATAAATCAAATTATATTAATAAATATAAAAAATCTTGTTGACTGCCTTTTGCTTCTAAAATCCAGAACCGTACGAGTTCGAGTGCTCAGGGTAGATGAGCATTGAGTCTTTTTAAGAGATGAGTAAAAATGCTGTGGATTTCGACAACAATACAATTATTTAACGGTTAAGAGAATAACTTGAATTTAAATTATAATTCAACATGCTCATGTAGAAAATGCCTGATTGACGCACCTGAACACTTCTCCCTGACCACTTCTTGATAACAGATATACTGTATAGAAATAAGTACAGAACAGTACACAAATGTTCAAGTATCAATAACAGTGATGACCAGAAACTGATAGTTTGGAAAATACTTGCTCTTGGACATTTCAACGCAAGAAATGTAATTTAAAAGAACTTGGCAAATTTTAACCGCACCAGTATTTTATCCAATTTTATATGCTTTTCTTAAATATATACCCACTGGATAAATGGATAAATGTTTGTCCACTAATTCTGCATCTCTGGTCAATTATCAATAATAACAATGTTTTTCTTGTTTTAATGCAATCTTTAATTACTTTTCAAAGATATTACTAATTAATCGTTTGTTAGTAAGAAATCAATTCAAATAACTGTTGAAATGTTTGCTTTGAATGACGACATTCTTTTGATAGGATTTCGGAACAAACTGTTCATCACTTCCGCAGTCCATACAGTATTTGTTGTTTGCATTTAATTTCCAGCAATTCTGATGTCAATCATAGCTTGCATTCGAGGATATTATGAACTCTTGAGTGCATTATTGCTATAATTCTATTATAAGCCAAAATCTAAACCAATATATAATAAAAATTATAATTTCTTTCTTATCCCAAATCAAAAAATGTTTGCAATAATTCTCTTAAGAGATTGTTCTCCGTTTCCAACACATTATTAACGATCCAATGATTTCTATTACTATATCGTAAATAGTATTTTCAATCGATTTCTTTCGTTTGAGAAAAAGTTGACAATTTTTCAATTAATCACTGCTATAGTAGTTCTGATCAATTCCTTCAATTCATCCCTTTCTCTCAATGAAAGGTCGATTCAAGATACAGTATACGAAATAACTATCTGGGACGACGTAAACATAAATAACTTTTGAATGCGTGATTCGATTTTGAAAATG
>JAQIWA010003118.1:0-11252 GCA_034693305.1 Eueremaeus valkanovi | reverse complement strand
TGTAGTGAAAGTTATTCAACTCTGCAATCAATTCCAGAACTGAGTCTTGCATTCGACACAACAGTACTTTAAAAGTTCTTACAATCATTTTATCGTCAAATTTATATACTTATTGTGTTTCCAATATTTACTCAGAATTATTAGCACAATGTTCAGAGTAAGTTTGATTTGTTCCATAACAATACAGTTAACTATCATTTGATTTCATAATTAATATTGATTTTTAAAAATACTATTAATGCTGTTATTCTTCGCTATTTTTAACACTCCATTCGAGTGCTTATAATTTGAGAATTAATTTAAATACTATTTTCAAATATTTTTTTATACTTAATGAGTGTTTGAAAACTTTATTTTTGACTTTTTACTAATAAGCTATTGAACTGATTGCCGAAAACTATAATTTTTTTCTCGTTATCAATATCTCAATACTTCCTGAATGTGAATATTGCTTCAGAACTTTGCTTACCTTTCCTTTGGCTCACTATTTAAAGCCTAAAATGTATTCAACAAAAAAGAGCCCAAAAATCGAAAGTGTGTTAAGAATTAATTTTTCACTTATTTGCGAAATATTTGACAAATACTCAATTAATTCATTAAATTCTTTGCTTATATTTGTTATTCACTTGAATTCAATTGTATTCAAACAGAATTTATTCTACTTTTACTAAACAATTGAATTAATGAGCAAAACATAACTTTCCTTATAGTTTGCATTAATAACAATCTTCGCCATCGGATGCAATGCTGGCGGTTATAGCGGCGCACAACTCGGTTCTGGACTATCCGGTACCTCATATGGTAGTGCATTATCTTCCGGTTCCCTTTCATCATACGGTTCCCCACAAGGCTACGGGGGACTCGAAAACATCCAGACGCGCAGAACAGTCGAACTGAGACCATTAGCCTCGGCTTCACAGCAGTACGAACAGCCACAGGTAATCGAAGTGAACCCGGATCATGTCCCAGTCCAGGTCCACTTTAGAACCGCGTCCAGTCGAGTCAATGTGCAACAAAGCCATGCTCCGGGAGCCCCAGCCCAGGTAGAGCACGCCTCCTTCCAGGACGAGCCGCACCGAGTCGTTCATGAAGTGGTCAAACCCGTCATCCAAGAGGTCCGAGAAATCATTCAGCCCTACAGAAGAGTAACCCAAGAGATCCGACCGGTCATTGAAGAGGTGCACACAGTTGTACACAAAGGAGAGGGACGTAGACAACAGTCATTAAACGGGGGTTACGGGGGCTCTAATAATGGCTATAAGTCAGCCAAAGGCAAAGCGCGCGCATAAGCACTAAACTAATTGTTAACTAGTTTTGCATCAATTTGTGTACAACTAATCCAAAAAATGTACTCAAACTTCAAAACCACCACATTTTCATTGTCTACACCTAATTATCTTCTTTTCTAACAATTCATTTCCTATATATTGTCCTGAAATACATTAATTCATTTCTAATTTTATTTTTGTTAATTTGTTTAAAAGTTTAGAAAAAATAAAAAAAAAGTTTTGGTCACAAAAAACACATTTATTTAAATTATATTTATATTTCTTGCGACAGATATTTGATTCAATCAAATGTAATATTTTTCTTCTGGCGTTAAAATGAAACAAAAAATTCAATGAAATTCACAAAATTAGTTCAGAAGAAAAAATATATTTAGTCACAAAAGACATATTTAATGTGAACTACAATTCATGATTGAATCTTCTCAACGGAATGTTTGTTCTTATCTTTCATAATATATTTTCCAAGACTTCAAATCGAGTTTAACTTAAAATTTATTGCAATTAATTGTTTCTAATTTTAAACTTAAATTAATTATAAATTGCGTTAATTTTTTATATAAGAAAAATAAAACATCTTTTCTCTCACTTGAATATACAGGAAATCTTGTTTTTAAGCTAACACTTATAGAATAATTCAAAATGTGCAAGTATGTATGTAAGTATGTGGGGAGAGAGAGAGAGAGAGGGAGAGAGAGAGAGAGAGAGAGAGATTGCTTTAATTATATCCTAACCTAATTCAATAAACTCGTATATGTTTTGTATGCATGAAAGCTAATGCTTAAGTCAAACGAAATTTTTTTATTTTACACTTTATGTGAATTATTACTTGAAGTTTACGAATAAATTGTTTTTATTTTATTATTTCGTTTTACTTTTCAGAATTATTTTTCATTCATATTCCAGAATCTTTGTCCTCACTCACGAATTAACTAGAAATTGAGCCCAGATTTAATTCAGAATAAATAATAAACGAGTATATTATGAAAAATTATTTACATTAACTCTTAATATAAAGATATTATAATATTTAATATTTAAGGTTATATTTCATAACCGATTGTATTCAAAACAATGACCAAACTATTAATCTTTCGCTTTTCTCCTTTGTTTGTCTGAATCTAATTTTCAAAATGATCGCAATAATAATGGTGTAATCATATGAGCGTGGGTACATTTTCAGTTAATCACAAATATCACAATTATTCTCATTAAATAGGATCAGAAATTCCTTTGCATTCAGTCTAATAGTAATGCTCTGTTTGTTCATAAAATTTACTCAATTTATATGCCATTCAAATAATTGAATTAATGTTTATTAATAGACAATAATTATTATAACAAATAAATCATTTTAATGACAATTCTAATCATAAGTGAATTTTTTCTCATTTAATCTATTGATTGAATTCAATTATTTTATTAAACTTTAATTCTGTTTGAATTGTAAATTATTTTCTATCATTAAAAGCCATTATTTGTATTAATATGAATAAAAGCAGGAATAGCCAGACTCTGCAAAGTGAGCATGGTCAACTTAATGAAAGCTCAGATTGAAATTATGATTTTTATTGAAATACGAAAAATGCCATTATTTCCAAATTATTGTATTATTCCATAAGTTTATCCGAAATTGTTGTTATTTAACAACTTTTTAAATACAGTTCGTTTAATGTACTCTACTTTTCAAAAGTATAATAAAATAGTGAATTAAAGTCCTGTAAATACCGTATGTATTCTATTCAATGGCTATATTGTATTGTATTCAACATTTATTATGTAATACTTAACAAACGTTTGTCTGCAGTCTTTCAAATGCTTTAATAAGGAAATAAAAAAATTAACGCATATATTGATTGCGCGGGTATTTAATTATTCGTGACTTTGATTTTTCATAAAATCAGTTTCCTTCAAAATTAGTTTTATCTATGTTTGGAGTGTGAAATGCCCCGGTCTATCTAAATGCTATTTAAAAATCATTTACAAATAAATATTTTTACTTTGTATTCTCGAAAAATTGCAATTTTAAAGAAATAATAAAAAATATAATAATTATTATTCATATAATGTCTTTGAAAGCATAATGTTTTGAAATTTTCTATATTTTAAATGAAAAATAGAGAGATAGAGAGAAATAGTGCAATAAATATGTGTCTGAACAGACTGAACAACTTTTTCTTTATTTTGGGAGTTTCACTATATTTGAGTGTACGGGCAATATATTTGAATATCTTGTTTATTATTTATGTTTAATGAGGGTATCTTTGCGTATATTTTTGTGTCAAAGCAAAAAAAAGACAACTATTGAGTCCAGAGAAGTTCATAATGTAATGCCTTGGAGGTCGACGACCGCATGTGTCTCAAACATTGCATTCATGTTGACTGAAGATGAAGTCATTTTTTATAATCAAATCTAAATCTGTTTATCTTTTCATTTGAATTCATTTCAATCGCATTCAAATCGCTTACAAATTGAAATCAAATTTATTAATAAATATAATTTTCGATTCATTGCCATATAGTCTTCAAATGCCATACTCTGTGAACCGCTTAACGTCTCGAAAGTCACTGATTTTTTTCTAGTAAAGAGTCGACAAAACTTAACGAAAGTTTAATTCTTAACCTAATATTTAATGTAAATTAAATTTTTTTACTTTTGGACTCAACCGTACAGTTACTCAAGATTTTAATCATTAGGATCTACTCTAAAATAATTTACATTAAATTAATAAAGAGTTTGAGCAGAACTGACACATTTCAGTGTTGACCAGAATGTCAATAATCGCAGTTAAGAAAAACTAAAGTTTACCAGGAAGAGTAGCATACGGCTAATATACTTGGCTATCTTCATACAGTATCTAGCATAGCATATGACCAATTTTGTTTTAATTGATTTCAATTTATTTCTTTTAATGCATAAATTAATTATTTTCTATGTTTTTATTTCTCATATAATTCGTTGAAAATGAATACAAACGACAAGTTTTTGAATACAAAGTATTATTATTTATTTAGAAATCAATTCAAACAAATTCATAATTAATTATTCAGATAATTATTTCTATTAGGAATTGAGATGTACTGTACACTCAAGTAATTGAAATTGATCAAACTTTTATGAAGTAACATGGTTAAGTTGACATGGCTAAAATGAATAATTACTTAATAGCAATAACAATTCGGAACATAAAAACTGGTCTCACTTAACCACAACAACAAAAATTGAAATTTCTAAAAAAAGTATTCAAATTATTTTTCAGCTAAATTGCATTTTGAAGGTCAGTACAGTGTATTAAAAATTAACTAAAACTGTAATTAAATATAATCGGTTATTTTATATAGTTATTTTACAATTTATTTTTGATTCAATAATAAGCAAGAAATGCCAAAAATATTATTACTTAATCCAAGTCTGGCTTTCATGTCCTCAAGTGGTTAAGTGCACACAAATATTGTTAACTCAAGTAAATTATTATTTTATATTAATTTATTATAAAAATTAATATAAAAAAATATAATTAAAAAAGATTTAATGTTGAAATAATTTCGGAATAAATACAAGTAATTATATTCTGTTTCAATAGAATAAAGCAGACCAGGATAAATTATATAAACTAAATATTAATGTCAATTAATATCATATTTGACACCGAATACAAAATTTTTCGCAAATTTTAAACTCAATTCTTGTGAATCTTCTCTAAAAAATTGGATTTAATTTAAATAATTTCCTGACTTTAAAGTGATTTTACTTTTATTAATGATTTAATCGTCATTTAAATGTATTTCCCATTTGTTAAGTAAAAAAATCTTAATTTATATATTAATATAATTCTTAATTAGTTTACAAAATCTGTATTCAGATTATAATTTTATTAATAAAACCATAAAATACTCCGAATAAGATTAACATTTATATTAGAAAACTTGCGGACAAACCTTTCAATATTGGAATTAAATATTTAATTATAGTTTAAAAGTTACTTAACATTTAATCCAAGATTATGTAGTGCTGGTTGTGCTGGTTCTCTTATGAAATTATTCAGAATCAAATTCTATTCTAGTTTGGGTTTAAAAACTAAATTGGGTATTATGATTAAGCAAGCTTATAATAAGTGAATTAAAAGATTAAAATACGTTGAGATAATCAAATGTTCATTTATCCAAATCAATCAAAATCAAAGAAATTATAATATAAACCGATATTTTATTCAGATGAGACGAATTGGTTACAATATGTACAATATGTACTTGTTTAGTCTAATTTCGGTCATATTTTATAGGAAATAAAATTCATTACAAAAGTGTTGTCTTGGATTCAAAGAAATTAAACACAAATTGTATTGATATTAATGTTTATCTTTATTCGTATGATTGGCACTGATTAGTAACGGTAAAAAATCTCATCTCATCTCAGTATACATTAATACAATTCATTAATCCCTTTCCATAATCCCATATCTTTTCAGTGGTAGTGAAGCTAATGGTGGACTTACACCGATCACTATCTGATCCGTAACACTGAACCCAAATCCAAATTCTTTCGTATACTATGTCCGAGACTTTCGTGGTCTTCCTCTTGTCTGGCCGGTTGGCTGAGTCGAGTGACGGGTGTTTACAGCAGTCTATTAGAGGTTATTCTGAATACATGTGCGAAATACAATATATGCAATATATTTTCGTCACACAAATCCCCTTGTTCAATCAAAAACAGGCTCAATTTGGTTAAGAAAACTGATGCTCATCCCTGGTTAGTATTAAACTTGAAATGTTATCGCAGACAATTAATTATCATTTTCTTACAAATGAATAATTTGTGTAATACATAGAAGACTTCGATAATTAGATAATTCTGTTTTTAAACTTGAATTACAAATAAGTAATATCTAAACCAAAGGTCAAAAATCGTAAATTAAATACAAAATAATTCTTTAGAGAGACATTCGCTTAGATTTTTCACAGGATTAAGCGTTTAGAGAAATGTTTTCAAAAAGATTAAATTAACTGGATATCAAATGAACATATTTATACTTTTTTAGGAACACGTTTGAAGTTTCATAATAAGTATATAATTTGGTTTCAAAAACATTAATTCGTCTAATAATGGAATTCAATGCAAATCTCAAGAGTTTTTGATGACTTGTTATCTATGAACACGACTAAAACTAGCTTGCTCAAAGATTTGGGTCTAGGACTTTGGTTTAAGATTCAACAGTAGATTCAAGAACAAATTCACTTAGCACAGGTACACAGAATTTTAACCCTGCTCTTTATTTACTTTAAATGCAGAATTTGTGACACTATTGTAGATAACCCAGGAATGGTAAAGTTCCTGTCGTTCTGAACTGAGCCAAGAGGTTTCGACCAATGCATATATTTTTGTAGTTAAATATCAATTATATCGGAAGAGTGTCTCAAATCGATTGTGCTTGATAACTTTTGTTCGAGGCAGCTTTTATCTATTTAGAAAACAAGCCATAAATCTGAATGAAGACAATTATATTTTGCACAAAAATTCAATTCAAAGTAATGTTTAATTGAGTGATAGAGACATTTCTGACTCCTATATACCAATATTGAGTCGAAAACTACTTAATTCAGTACAAAGTATAGAATCAAATACGAATACTATAAGGGAATGGATCCCATGGTTATTGAAACTGACTTTTGAGTTCAATCCAATCATTTTTTCAAAAATAATTCAAACAAATATTTACGCAATTAATAGAGTAATTATAATAATTATTCATAAAAACTAATAAAATTGAATTAACATATATTTTGAATGATATGTCGACTCATTTAATAATTTCTTAATAACAATAAAAAACTGAAATCCATTCAAATTCGTAGTATAGCCTCATTTCATAACATTTTCTTTTTGAAAGTGAGGGCCAAATGATAATAATAATACACTTTTGCTCATTTGGATCGCATTTTATTTATATTAAAACTAAATTTCGATTATCACCAGGGCTGTTTATCAAATATTCGATAGTTAAGTTCGTGACAACTGTATTGCGCTTTCTTTAAAAGAACATCAATCCATTTTGCCCCTGGATATTGCTTGAAAGCTCTGGTCCAGAGCACTTACATTAATAATCGAATGTCAATTCAGAAGGGATAAAATGATTATAAAATGTATCCTGGGTCAAACATGTTAATTAAAAGTAAAAACATGTAATAGTGGACAGTCTTCTAAAACAGACTGGTCTGCCTTTTCTGTCATCTAATGACTGTAAACAAATCATTAATAAACCCAAGTGCCTACCTGTGCATTTGTTCAAATAAGATAGGTCAAATTATATGACGCAGGCATTATAAGCTATTTTAGTAATTAGAAGAAAATAAATATGAGTTGAGTCAAGAAGAAGATCACAATTTTGAGACCCATGAACTTTTTGAATGTGCAGTATATGCCATAAACCACATCATTTCTGATCTAACAATAATTGTTTGACCCATATTTAACTAAAGTATATATAAAATCATTTAATTTCGGCTCAATTTAGTCGAATTCAGCAGAAAAACGGTTAATCTAATAGAGAATAATGAAATGAAGTGTATTTTTTGCCAGTTTGCTTGACTACATTATCAGGGACTGCATTTTGAAGATTTTCGATTCACAGGTATCTTGACTTATGACACCGACCCCTAAGCATATATTGTAGATCATAATGTGATTCAATACCGATACACATGGTTTGAATATACCTACACTGTATATATGGTCACACATTTTGAAATTTGTTTTGATAATCAGAAAACAATTTTGATAAGCAAGGAATATTTGAGCAAAACTGCCCAATACGCCCAATAGCACCTTGCATCAATCTTATATTAAAGACTCAGTTATTGTTCTTTTAAAGGAGTATTGAAAACGAAGACAAAAAATACACAGAAAATAATGAACTAATGATACAGAATATGATACAAGGAATGCATTCGTAACGAAATTTGATTGCAAATGATTCAGATCACTTTTAAATATTTCAATGTGAATAGAGAACGATTCGGTCACTTAATAATTATAAATGAAATCAACAAAATTCAAGTGATTTTTATTAATTTCCAACAGAAATGCATTCATAAAAGTAACACCAATTATAAAAGGGTTGATTACAGGAAAGCACAAACAGTGTTGAATTAGACCTGAAATATAAGATTATCCTAACCCGATGATGAGTTACACTAACCAAATGTCATTATGTCAACTATGGTTTGACAATAACTAAATCTCAACAGAATATGATTTCCAATTGTTTTAACGAAATGAATGTCTCTATTGTTTACTACTTTTGTGGTCTGTTTATGAATGCTTTTATTGAATTTTGTTAAATAAATATTTAACTTATTATTTGAAATGAAAATAAAATCAATAGAATTGATGAGAAATAATGTAATGAAACGAACTGTAAGGATAAGTGCTATTCAAGTGGTTTAGTTAACTTGTGGTCTACTATACGGCACTACTTTATCCAAACTACTGTATTCGGACATTATTTTCATATCATTTTATATAACTTTTCTTGAATTATAAATATTAATAAATATAATAAACAATAAATTGTTTTAATTAACTATTTATTTCCAAATGTAAGGCAAACAAAGAACGAAAATACTGACAAATGAGACAACAATTAAAGTCTTATTACATAAAAATTGCTTCTATTAGTCAATACTTTCACACATAAAAAGTTTTGATTGTTTTGTTAATAATAGCGAGACTTTTCGTGATTTACATATGAATTGTTTGAGATATGAATGCAATACAAATGAGATTCCATTATCTGTTGATTCTGTATATTCTGGTACATTAGAGCCATTAGAACTATATACATTGTTCGCTAAATCAAAGGTGAGCAGCCTGGCCACTTTCACTAATATACTAAGGATATAAAAGTGAATAACAAATAAACAGTCGATTCGTCAAATTTGATTATACTGTATACAGATTTGAGCAAGCTTATAATATGTGGCAAATAATGTGAGTAATTTAAAATCTAAGCCAATCCATAATATGACCTGCCTCACTCATTTTCACTCTGCACATCCCTACGAAATAATTTGAATGGAACGAAAATAGTTATAAGATGATCTTGTTAGAATTCTTATCACATCAAAACATTAGTAGAGTATAGTATACATCAAATTCTTTGCATTGTTTAACCCGTTTCAGACATTTCGAGAACACATTGAAGCCCTCATCAGATTTCAATTGAACTGATTTCTAGATTTTCAGACAAAAGCTGCAGAAATCGTATCTTTTGTTCTGTTTTTCAAAAAAAAAAATATTATTTAAAATTTTTAAAAGTTTAATAGAATTGAATTCTTTCCATACAATTAGTTTCAATTCAATAAATAAGAAATGATTTTCATTATTAGTACTGTATTTGACTTAATATTAATATAATTTGAATTTCATTATCATTTCTTTGGGAGAATTTAAATGATTTGAATTAATTTGAAAAATATCTCATTTAGAAAGTGCGATAACATGTGAATCATTTTGATCTTGCTAACTTAATACTGAAAACATGTTTTTATAAAAAAAACTAAAAATATGTTCAATATATGGTTGATGTCATCATTTCATATCGTGTTTGCTATAATCGTATTCTCCATCTCTTCCTTCAAATATATGATTCGTTATATTTCTAAAAGCAATTTCAACTATCATTTGTGAACTATTAATACAGAATTTGTTCTAAGATTTCGCTCACAAATCAAGACTCAATTTTTGAGGTTAACTATAAACGAGATGAGATTATTGTAACTGACAGTACACACGATATTCACTCAACTTAGGACTGATTTCCAGTGAAGACGCTTAACAATGGAATAAATTAATTATAATAAAAACCTAGGAGCAAACTGGCACAGGCTGGAAGCAGACAAACTAGGCACCTTTGCCCCAAGAGCGCGCACACTGCTAATGCGCTAGTACTTAGATATTTTGAAAATATTTGATTGATCAGTATTAATCGGTTGAATAATTATTACAGAATACAGAATACGTGTGAAATATACTCTTCATTTTCAAGAAATACTGTATTAATTGTACTAAAATAAAAATGTTTTATTAAATACTAGTATTGAATATTATAATAGCCTGATCAATTATTGATATTTGAAACAATATTACTTTGAAAATATGGCCAAAAGTTTGATAGAATTTATTTAATAAACGAATAATCACACAGAAAGTAAACACTAGAAAGCGAATGCACCAAATATTGATATATTGGTTTGAGATATACTGTACTTATGATTATTATTAGACAAATTATTTTCCTCTCTCTTTCTCTATACTGTATTTTTATATTAATATTTAGTTAATGTAATGACAATTAATTTCCGGTTATATAAATTGAGTGAAAATATTTTAATTAATTTTAATATAATTCTCGATACGATATATAAGAAAAATAAAATTATGAATAAATGAGAGAATAAAGTAATGAAAATTTTTATTTTTTCACTGAATAAAAACAACTATTATTTAGAATATGTTTTCCTGTCTTTGTTTCTCATATACAGTATCAGAAAATTGAATAATAAATATTTTTTTACTACTTCTCGTCGTATAATGAATTTGAATTATAATTTAGAATTCGCTGTATATTTGGTTTTCGTGAAAAAATCACTTTTTTATAATTATTTATGATTTGAATATAAATTTAAAATATATTTAATAGATATCATAATATTTGGAAGATGCTTTAATACACAACATAATTAATCATCCTGGTTGCTTTATTATAGAGATGCAAGAGGTGCAAGGGGGGTATAGACCCAAATACCCCCCTGAGTTTGAGATTTGGCAAAATACCCCACCTGTGTTTTGAGGCTCTGCTAGACCCCCCTCGACTTTTTGCTCGCGACCTCGTAAAATGGCCGATTTTTACCGAATTTCGGCTAAATTTAGCTTAAATTCAACTAAATTAAGCTTAATTTAACTGAATT
>JAQIWA010003117.1:0-11256 GCA_034693305.1 Eueremaeus valkanovi | reverse complement strand
TATTGAGATACCATTGCCAGCAATTTTGGGTGAAATTCTCAATGTATTGAAATTGACTTAATATTGCTTTAATAGAAATAAAAACTGTAAAAAGTTTTAAAAACAAACATTTGATTGAAAAGTATTATTTCATATCCTTTTCCTATAACTCAATGTGTTTATTAACAAAACGTTAGTCATTTAAGTGTCAAAAAATATGAATTATCTATCAGATGATGACATGAGTGAAACCAGTAGTCAAAGAGCTATAGATTTGTCGTCGGATAGTGATGACAGCCCAACGGTCAGTACTTCGGCTCAACTGGAAGACAATATCGGCGACTCTGAGATAAACATTGATTGTATTGAGAGTCCACCGGAAGGCACAAAAAAGAGGTCTAAACGTAAATCACAATCGATTACTATTAAGAAAAAGCTTGAAGTCATCGATTGGTATAAAGAAAACGGCAAAAATGCGCGCAAAACTGCCCATCATTTCCCCCAATATTCCCGACAAAGTGTCAGCGGTTGGGTTAAGAATGAGGGAGTCTTCAGAGATCTTGCGGCAAACCAATCAATAAGTATTAAGAAAAGACGTCGCGTTCTTAAGGAAAGGAAACCTAAGTTTCCCGAACTTGACTCACAAGTATTTGAATGGATTCGGAATCAAAGAGAGGCCAGACTTGTGGTCACATCAGATCTGATAAAAGACAAAGCACTGGAGATCTATGGAAATCAACCCATAGCCGGACAACTATTCAGTGCTTCCAATGGATGGTTGAATGGATTCCTAGAACGGAATAGACTAACATCTCGTTCCGTAACCATTGTTGGCCAAAAAATACCAGAAAACGCTGCAGATATCAGTCGCTTGTTCTTTGATCGCATCGATCGCTTCAGACAACAACAAACCGGTTCTGAATTCAATGTCTTAAATATGGACGAAATGCCTGTATTTTTCGATTCCCCGCAAAATAAGACCTTCGATACAATTGGAAGCAAAACTGTGGCATTAAAGACAACGGGAAATGAAAAGTCGAGATTTTCTCTTATATTATGTGCATATAATGAAGGCCACAAATGCGATCCGGCAATCATTTTCAAACGACTTAAAAAAGTTCCGAAAAAAGAGGAATTCCCTAAAGGAATCAAAATAATGGTCAGCTCTAAAGGATCGATGAATACTGACTTATTAAATGAGTGGCGTTCTACTGTATATAAAGGACGACCCGGTGGTTATTTCTTTAATTTTCATTTAAAACGCCTAAATGGTCCGAAATACCGCACTTTGTTGGCAATCGATGGGGCAACTCCTCACCGCAACCTTGCATTCAAGAAAGCAATGGGTATACACAACGACACCAAAGTTGAGATCATTCTCTCAGGAATGACTCCTCTTTTGCAACCTGCAGACCTGTCATGGAATCGTTCGGTGAAGGCTTCCATCAAAAAGCAATGGTCTGATTGGATGAGTGCACCCAAAGAGCCCAAAGAACTGAATAAAAAAGGATTAGTGAGACGTCCGTCGTATGCATTAGTGGCCAAATGGAGTCTCAATGCGTGGAAAGAGTTGCCGACAAAACAAATCATCGATAGCTTTAAGTTTTGTAATATGGGATCAAAACGAGACGACTCAGGACTTCACTCAAAACTTAAAGACCTCTTAAGCACTGGTAGTCTACCTGAACCTGAAATAACTGAACAGTCAGGTCTGACTGACACCGAATCAGATGAAGAAGAAAGCGAAGAAATGATTGATTTTGTCGAGTAATCACATGAACCGACAAATCACTGTATATCTGAAGGAATTAAATCATTTGATAATTTACTAGTCATATGAATGTAATGATTATTCTTTGATTAATAAATACTTGTCTTTCAATCGCTATATTTGATATACCATTGCCGGCAATGTTAAGTCAATATCAGTGAAGGGGGCAATATTACCTAGATACCATTGCCTTCATTTTCGGAGCACTCAATTTTAGTGAATATGACTTAGTATTGCATGCAATCGTAAGCCAGGGAATTCGGTATGTAGTATTTAATGTGTGCAATATTAAGCATGCAACAATATGCAATGAATAAACTTGCTATTTCCAAATAAACTACCCGATCAAATTTGGTTCGATTGCAAGCAGTGTTTAGATAAACATAAAATTCAAATTATATTTTCGTATTTTTATGTATACAGTAATAATCAGGTCCTGTAATACTGTTCTGCATTCTGTGCATATGAGTCTGGTGTCAGCATAACAAACAAAGTAAAGTCGACGCATCAATTCAATAGTTAGCTGGTCAACTTTCTAACGTAGTTCAAAATTTTTTTTGCTTAAAAGCACAGTTCCAACTTGGAACTTTCTGAATTTTGGAACTTACAAAATTGAAAGAGCATGCTCAAACTTGCTTTTCTTTAATTGAGAGAAGAATTCTCTTTTCTATGAATACAATTGGCTTTTGTTTGAATTTTTTTTATTTAAGACAATAAACTGTAAATCAAATTAAATATTAATAAATATTATACTCAGAAATCTGGAAATAATAATTTCGGTGGGCATAGACCGGAGGAAATTTTTAGTCAATTTGTATCAACCTTCTTGCTTATTCCTATTATATTAGTATAGGGTAAATATGAAGTTTATTGATGCGAACTTTTATAAAAAATGTTGAAAAATTTATTGATAGATTATTAATATCAATGAAGGGACGGATGATATTAATTGAGTGAAGAATACTTTGTTCTATGAATACACGACTGGATTAATGACTTGGCTTTTGATTGGATTTTCTTTTATTTATTTTTTAATTTAAGGCAATAAACTGTAAATCAAATTAAATAATAATAAATATTATAATTAAAAATTTGAAAAATAGTGTTTGGTAGACAGAATGGTAGAATATTTTTTTTTATTAAATTTGTAAGCTTGCTCATCTTTATTATTAAGTGTTAACATTCAGTTAATTGAACCGAAATTTAATATAAAATTATGAAAATTTCATTGAATTTATTTAATCACAAAAACGAGAATTTAATCACAAATTTAAATACAATTATATTATTGAATATGACTTCCAATGCGAGTACAGAAAAGGCTAATACTATTGCATAGAAACACATAAACAAAACACCTTGGTAGTCATGACCTATGTCAATAACCTTATACTATTCTCGACTATTATCCGCTACTATGGCTATGTTTGTGACCAAGACTATAATAATTATTGCATGTATTCTACTCTCAACTAATAAACATCTCATTACAACTACTCTTATATTATTTGTCTTCTCTGTTACGTGTCGTCCAAGTAAGCGGTGCCTTAATGGTCCTAGTTGTGTTGCCTTGAGTGCCCCCGTTGAACGGCCCAAATCTAGCTGATGTCCCTGACAAGTACACCCTTTATTCCGACTATCTTTGCATAGGAATAGCCATAATTGAGAAATAAATAGTCGACTCGTGAGTATTGGGCGGAATATGAAAAAATTGTTTACCCGTTCAATATGCCCTGCGTCGTCATATTTATCATCAAATATTTGTTAAGTAGTCTTCAATTTGATCTGAATAAAAAATCTAACCATTTATTATAAATTATTTTCTGATAATTTTCAAGTGAAAGGTTGAGATAATAAAGGAATTCCAACTAATTTCACCCTTTATACTTTTCCTTAATAATCTTAAAATTGATAATATCCAGAACCACTTGAAAAGACATTTAATATTTCTGAACAAAAGTCAAGTATTCTACCTCTAATTGTAAATTAGTACCGACCAAGGTTAGCTCTCGTATGGCAATCAAAGAATTGTTCTTTTAGTCGTTCAGTTGACTTATTTCTCTCTTTTATTAACCGTTTAATCAAAAAATAACTTTTGATTTTATACTTATCATCAAAATTATGTTGAGTAGACTTAAGTTATGTTCGGAAGACTCCTTAAACAGGTTTTCTTGAGATTTAAGAAAGCTCTCGAACAGCCAAGCAAGTCTTAAGTTTTGCTCAGCTTGAGGAAGAGATATTCATTGCTTAAATTGGAAGGAAGTAAAGTGCGCATGCTCATAGCCAAAGCGCCACAATTAACTGTTCTACAGTATTATACTTTCAATTTTCACAGACGTTACTTATTTATAAGGAAGCTTTCAAGATAGTCTCCCGAACGATCTTATTGCTTAAATTTGAGGGAGTTGCTTGAGATTTGAGGAAGCTGAGGAGTCTTCCGAACATCTTATTACCTTCAAATTGATCAGTATATAAAATCTAACCTTTAATTATCAATTATTTTGAGTATTATTCAGATGAAATGATTGGATAAATAAATTAATTCCAACTAATTTCACCCTTACATACCTTTTTCTGATTAATCTCAAAATTGATAAAATTAAGTACCACTTGAAAAGACAGTTAATATTTATGAACAAATGTCACGTATTATACCTAACTGTAAATTAGTATAAACAAGGTGTTCAATATATTTAATTTAGAAAGTTGGTAGTTTAGTTCAAATTCAGAATTTGTTTAGTAATTCAATTATATTCAAAGAAATTGTTATTTATATACAAAAATAATTTATGCAATAAATTGACTAATTTTTGATTGTAAATATATACAACCACCCTTGATCATTGATGATTATATCTGTTTGATTAAAATATATTATAAGAGTATATAAGTAAAGGTCGTTATAAAGCGATTTCATTCAACACTTATATCAGAAACAAATGAATTATAAATATTTGCGTTCATTATAATTATGAATATTCCGTGTTTTTACTCAATAATAGGTGAGTTCTTTGAAATTTTAAATTTTATAATTTTTAAAATTTAGTTATTATTATAAGGACAGGGTAAGCACTAAATAAAAAGTGTTCTAGAGTATTTTTTGAAAATCCAATCCTTTTGAATCAAATTAATATTTATTTTCTGATTCAAAGCACTCTTTGCTGTCGTTTTGCTTAATAATAATGTCTCCGCATATTGTGATGACCCGGATGTTATACTACCCTGCACTGGCTGTGAGTTCAACCATATTATATGTGGCGGAGATGAAAGTCTGAACTTGAAACAAATCTTTGCTAATCTGAGCCAAACACTGACTGATAAAGAGAAACATTTGAAACGATTTGTGTTTAATAATACGAAAACAACTGTTTTGGAAGCGTTTGCGTTGAATGACATAACGTTTGATATAATAGAGATAAATGGATCCGGACTTAAAGATATTGAAGAAGAAACATTTCAAAAGACATATAATGTGACTAAGAATTTGACCATCGTCAATAATGGATATTTATCAAATCAATATCTATATGAAGGAATAGTTAAAAAATTTATACACCTTGACTATCTCAAACTTGACAAACTTGCAAAAATTCCAATGAATGCTTTTGATTTCCTGACCAGTTCTAACAAACAAGCTATAATCGATTTATCAAATAGCAAACTAAGCCTATCAAGCTTTGTTGAAGATTCATTAGCTGGAACCAAAAGACCTGTCCATTTGATCCTGGGTCGATTGAATTCAACATATATCGATTTTAGGGTTTTTAAGAAATTTGTTCTGAAGTCGAAAAATGTTTTAAATCTAAAGAAAACAACAATTAATTGTTACGATTGCCGGAACAGTTGGCTAATTTATCAAGGTGGAATATTACCTAAATTTGAAGAACTTACGTGTCACGATGGTGAAAAGTTAGATAAACCTGGTAACTTTCCTAAATGTTGTCGCCCGGATGCTATACTACCCTGCACTGGCTGTGAGTACAAAAATATTATATGCGGCGGAGATGATAGTTTGAACCTGACACAAATATTTGCTTATCTGAGCCAAACTCTGACCGATAAAGAGAAACATTTTAAACGATTTGTGTTTAATAATACGAATACAACTGTTTTGGAAGCGTTTGCGTTGAATGACATAACGTTTGAAAGCATAGAAATAAATGGATCCGGACTTAAGTCTATTGATTCGAAAGTATTTGATAAGACATATAACATAACTGAATATTTGACCATCGTCAATAATAGATATCTATCAAATCAAAATTTATTCCGACCAGTTGTCCAGAAATTTACAAACCTTGATTATCTTAAACTTGATCAGCTTAACTACATTCCAAGTTCTGCAATTGATTTTCTGGATCGGCCAGGCCATACAGTTACTATCGATTTGTCAAATAGCAATCTAAACCAAACAAGTTTTAATGAGAATTCATTTAGACTTGAAGAAAGAGGCTTTATCTTGAACCTGGGTTACTTGAATATAAGCTATTTGAATCAAAGTATTTTTAAGACACTTTTGCGTAACAGTAGATATAGCGAAATATTTGTTAATAAAACAACAATTGATTGTCAAGACTGCCGTAACTATTGGCTAACGGATGATGGAATAGCACGGCTTTCATTTCAGGGCCTTTCATGTAACGATGGTAAAAAAGTGAATGCACCTGGCAACTTTCGTATCTGCGTAAGACAATGCACCTATATTATGAAAGAGGAATTAAGCTGTCTGGAAGAATATTCAGGCATTCATCTACGTGAAATATTCAAACAATTAAGTGATAATCTGAACGATACGCAGAAGCATTTCAAATTATTTAGTTTACATGGCTATGATTACCAGGATGGAGTGGAGATTAAATCGAATACGTTTCTTGATATCACATTTGATAGAATAGAATTGCGCCATATTGAATCAATACATCCAGATGCTTTCATGGAAACGGCAAATACAACTAAATCTCTTACAATTAACCAATTACAAAATGCATCAGGTTTATTCGAAGTTATCAATAGATTCGCCAATTTAGAGGAAATAGTACTAATTTCTTGCCCAATCGACACAATACCAGCTCATTCTTTTGGACCACTGAAACATTTGAAAAATATTCATATTGCTTACAATGTCATAGAATTAAGCAGCTACGCATTTAATGACCTGGATTCACTGACAAAGCTATACTTTGAAAATAGCACGATAAAACATGTTCCCGAATATGCGTTTGCATTCACTCGGCGTTCCGATACTCCGCTTACTATAGGTTTTGTCGGCAATGATCTGAAAGGTAATGCATTTGCATTGAAATCGTTTGAAGGCATTCAGAGACCAACTGAACTGCATTTGATTGGAAACAAAATTACTTTTATAAATGAGAGAGTATTTTCACCCTTTCTTAAGAGTAATGATAAAAATGTGATTAATATTCAAAAAAATGAACTGGTTTGTATGGATTGCAGAAATGTGTGGCTTAAAAAAAGTCCTGCCTTATTATCCAGAGTGAAATATCCACAGTGTAGTAATAAGAAACCATTCAATGATCCAGGTAATTTTCCAGACTGCTGGGTTAGATTTTCAATATTTAATTGAATCTTAACAGAAATGAGTTTAAAATCAAATAATTATTTTATTTAATAAATTATTTGAAATTTTGTTAACAGAACTAGATTTAAAATTAGATTTTTTTCACTTAACCTGTGCAGAAATATTCATAAATGTCTTATTGCTGAAATAATTTGTAACTAGGCTATATGAAAATTAATAATAAACAAATTTTATATTTTTATTAGATAATAAATAGACTTCAAATTTTATTCTTACATCAATTTGAAAATTAAATTGGTTTGATCAATGAGAGATTACAAGTAAAACAAGCACGAACGTCCAATTTACCAGCGAGTATACTTTGAATCTAGTGGTGATAATCTTGGCAATATAACCTATAGAAGATAATTAGGTCAATTGGTATTCATAGCTATACAGTGCTTGAATTTAAGTCAGTTTCAGATTTTTGAAATATTCCGGACCACAGTGTTGGTAGTCGTGAATGGGGGCATAATCCCTTGTTTCATGTATTAAAAAATTTATTAGATCCAAATCAACAAATAAGACAATCTATTTCAATAAGAGTATGACTATATATTGGAAAATTTATACTTGTTAAGTTCGATTTAGCCCTTTCAAAAAAGTGAAACGCAAATTAACGAATAAACTTATACTTTAAATATGAATAAGGTTGAGTGGAAGATTTTTACCATGCTCAATAATAATTTTGTCACATTTTTAATGGGAAAGAAAGTGAAATTGAAAACTAAAATAAAGTTGATAATTCATTAGTTTAGTGAATTGTTTTCATAAACAGAATACATTTAATTAATAATTTAATCAGTTTTATGAATGGCTGTATTCTGTTTATGAAAACAATCCATTAAACTAATAAATCATCAACTATTAGTTTTCAATTTCACTTTCTTTCCTATTAGGGGAAAGACTGAACTGCATACCACCACCCGCCACCCAACTGATGAAAAAATTTTCAAAAAGTTTGGAAATTTTTTTGAGAAATCGCAAAAAGTGGGCAAGTACGTTGGTAGAGGGGGTCTAGCTGAGCTGAATTCAGTAGTTTTTAGATTTTAAAAAAATGGGGGTTAGGTAGCAAAATGACCAAACATGACCAGGTGCTAAGAAAAAGAACCTGAATAAGAGGTGCTAGGCGAAGTGGGTAACTATATTGATATTTGATAGTTAAGAGTATGTTGGAGGCGGGGGCGAGGTAGGAAAAAATCAAAACTTAATTTGATCATGTTTGGTCATTATGCTACCTAACCCCCATTTTTTAAAATCTGAAAACTACTGAATTCTGCTCAGCTAGACTCCCTCTACAAAGGTAATTGCACACTTTTTTCGATTTTTCAAAAAAATTTCCAAACTTTTTGAAAATTTTCCTATCAGTTGGGTGGCGGGTGGTGGTATGCGGTTCAGTCTTTTCCTCTTATTAGTAGTGTGACTAAAGTATTATTGAGCATGTTAAAAATATTCCACTCAAACCTTTTTCCTATTGAAACTTATGTTTATGCTTCAATTTGCTCTTTATTCACTTTTTTGCAAGGACTGGATCGAACTTTACAAGAATAAATTTTCCAATATATAAGTCACACTATCATTAATCTCAACTGTCTTACTTTTTGATAGTGATATATAATAAATTTTTTAATACATGAAACCCGAAATTATGTCCCCATTCGCGACTGCCAACATTGTGGTCCGGAATATTTCAAAAATCTGGAACTGACTTAAATTCAAGCACTGTAGTATCAAACTGTAGAAAAAATGCTTTAAAGGAGTTGTCAGGGTTCGAATTTTTTTGTTCAGAATTTAATGAAATTTTATACATGAATAACAATGTAAAAAAGATGCAGTATCAAGCAAAAAATTTGTTAAAAAAATGAAAGGTAAATTGACCAAGGACAAAAACAAGTTTAACAAAACTTCTAAGTTACATGAGATAATTGAAAAATTCCTCCGGGACAATATTTATACTAATGAATGATAATTAAAAATACAAAAGAGTAATGTTTTGCTCTACTCTTTCAAATAGAAAAATAGTTTTTGAAACTTTGATCAAGAAATTGTGATTATTACCCCTCAAGTACCAAACTTTTGATTAGTGATTTAATAATCTTTCATTTGCAAAGTTGAAAAGTTTGGTACTCGAGGGGTAATAATCTAAATTCTTGATCAAAATTTTGAAAACTATCTTTCTATTTGAGAGATTTAAGCAAAACTTTCCTCTTTTGTATTTTTAATTACCATTCATTAGTATAAATATTGTCCCGAATTTTTTTTTAATTATCTCATGCACTTACTGAGGTTTACCTGCATAAAATTAAATTCACCTTCTTTGTTTTTCAAATATCGATATATAAATATGTATTTTGGTCTCTAATAAACATTTACGGTCTTATAATATTAGGTCATACAGATTGGTCCTTAATGTGACTTTATTATAAGAGATAAAAAATTTTCACAATTATATTCATTCGAAGTACTCCCCCTTAACCTCTATGCACCGGACCATCTGGCGCCTCCACATCTCGAAGGCCTCGCGCCACTTGTCTTTGTCAATACCCTCAAGATGAGCCAAAACAGCAGAATCGAGCTCTTCCTCTGACTGGAAGGTACGTCCTCTGAGATTTCTTTTCAGATTTCCGAAGAGCCAAAAGTCGCACAGAGCTAGATCAGGGGAATAGGGTGGGTGGGGAACCACTTTGATCTTCTTATCAATCAAATACTGTGTAGTGAGCCTTGCTGTGTGTGACGAAGCGTTGTCGTGATGAATGAGTAGACCTTTCCTCTCGGGGTTCGGGAACACTCTGGTCAGACATACAGTGGTATACCACAAAGAGTTGACCGCCTTCTGTCCGACAAGTTTGACCGCTTCGACCAGACCCGCCGTATTGAAGAACACGGCGTAACAGACTTTGCCTACAGTTCTCTCCCGTTTCACGATCTGAGGCGGAGTCTGGTCTTCAAAGACCCATATCTTCGACTCTGATCTGGTTTTTGATTCATAATAATGAACATATGTCTCGTCTCCGGTTATAATGTTATCGATCAATGCCTGACCACTATTCCTCCACATCTTCAGATTTTCAGTGCAGATCTTCACCCGAGCCTTCTTTTGCTCTGCAGTCAATCGGTGAGGAATGAAATGACAATACTTCTTCTTAACACCAAGGTGTTGGTGAAGAATGGATTCAATGGAGCCGCGACTGATCCCTGACTTGTCCTCTTTCTCATCGATAGTTATTTGTGGATCTATTTCTATCAGTTCCCGAACCACATCAATGTTTTCATCAGAGGTGGCACTGACTGTTCGGCCCCCTGAATGGTCATCTTTGAGTGAGCGCCGACCCCACTTGAACTCCCGGACCCAATAAGCGACAGTAGGTTTTGTGACCACTTTATTCCCTAAACGTCTGACAATACGCGCGTGAATCTCCTTAACCTCCTTAGTGTCCATCCATTCATAATAAATTATATCCCGAATCTGTTTACTATTCAAATTCATTTTATACCACAAAATAAATGGATAAGATATCTTTGAAAAATCACTGAACAAAGACTAGAAGTGATATTGACTTGAAAATCACAGATAATGTTATTTTCATATGAGTCAACAAAAAATCGTATTTTATATATTTTTTTGTACAGCCAGTGGCTAAGGTTAAGGACCAATCTGTATATACTAGTAATTACTTTTTTTCATACAAATCATATGAATGCCTATAAAATTATTTATAATAAAATTACAGTTTTTCCACAAAATCTATCAAAAACTGAATATTATTTTATGCAGGTAAACCTCACAGGTGTAACAAGGGGCAATGTGTGCACGCGTTTTCTGATTTTCTCTTTTGCAAATTATTACCTAGGACTAAGGATGTAAGTGGTGAAAGTTTCACAAAATTTAGGCTAAAGTTTCAGTGAAATTTTCAGCAAAGTTTCACCC
>JAQIWA010003116.1:0-11261 GCA_034693305.1 Eueremaeus valkanovi | reverse complement strand
GGACCCCCCCCCTCTGGACATCCCTGGTATTATTGTATGATGTTATGAGAAAATGTATGAAAATATTTAAAATATATGTAGTGGATTAAATAATATTTTTTTCAATCATAAATTTTGTTACATTTGTTGCAATAATTAATACGATTTTAACGAATATAACCTCAACCAGTGTTGTGCGTTGATAGCATGAATTTGCTTGGCAGTGAAGACAATTAGGGGCTTTATTGAAAAGCCTGTACTTTTGTCTACCCAGTTCCAAATGTCGCTTCACTGCCAAGCAAATTCACACTAGCAACGCGCAACACTGACCTCAACTAATAGATTATGATTTTGACTGAACTTAAAAGGAATAGATTTTCTAATTTATTTCTGCGATTATAACAGCGATATCTCTGGTTAGTCATTGATTTATTGAATCAATTTCTTATAGACAGTTCATATTTCAAGCGATAAAACGAATCTTTTGATAAACTAAATAGATTTGATCTAAAAATAATTAAAAATATACTCAAAATTGATTAATAGATATGCAATTCGTTATATAATATTAGATAGACTTCACTATAAGTTAATATTTTTAATATAATCTATTGATTAGAAGAGCACAGAATCAATGCTCCACCAGATCTGAAGCTCAAAAGTTCAAACTGAAGATTAATTAAAATATGTAAAGAAGAGAATGTGTATGTAATTGGGTATTGGATCGGGTGCTACAAAAATCAATTCCAATTTGCATATTAAGCCTATTATGTGCTCTAACTATAAACCCAAAGCATTTGCATTTACAGTACAGACAAATGACATAACTTTGAAAACTTTTGTTAAAGATTTCACAAATTGGAAAATATGATGCGTTTGATCAGTTACTATAGCCGTGCACCCGGATCATTTATTCTAATCACCAAAAGTGTTATTAAATATTTGTTGAGAATTTGAGTTTTTGATCCAATACGCAATTTTGATCCGGATAATCAAATAAATTGGTTGAAAGGCTTTTCAATTTCATAAGATCCGGGTTATAAGGTCCACATTCTTTCGTAATGGGTCTTAACCTGAATCACACAATTCATTTTCAACTCTGATGATTATTCTAAAATTGAAGAAGGTAATTGATGAGAATACTGTAGAAACTGGAAGCGTCTAACTGTTAGATCTGATCTTTTAGTTCAGATTCTGCATTGTTTTGAATTAAAATTTTTTTATTTATTTACAATATTTTAATTTTAATTCAGTTATCTATTATTGTTCTCAAAAGCGAATTAAAAATTTTAATGCAATTTAATGCAAATATTTTTTTCTTTAAATTAATTTTCTGTTATTTAATAGATTTTGTCTGAAAACAACAGACAAAGTGTTGGCTTATTCTTCACTCGCATTGATGTTCAGATCGTGTGCACACATGAGTGCAAATTGTAATCCAAGCGCTCCATCAGATCAGTCAATGTCATCCTTGCTTTTATTTGGGGCCAAACAATGTATTCTCGGTCTAAAAATAATTCATAATATATTGTATTTAATTCATAACAACTTATAGTTCAGTTCATTAAGTATTATAATTACTATAAAAATAAATTATTTAAACCATAAATAAAAGGAAGAAAAGAAGTGTTGAAATGCAGTCAATTGTAATTGAGTTGGAATTTAATATTAAAGCCAATTATATCCACGAAAATGATTTCAATGGAGTGATGGATGAAATCGATATTATATGATATGATTTATTAAATGTCTATTTCTTTGTGAGTGTCCTTACATTGAGATCACAACCAAAACTGATTGAAATAATGTTAAGCAGAAGCGAGACATCAATTCATAGCAATCCAATGCATTTCCAGTCATATTCTGTACAACTGTACTGCAGTGCAACTCAGGCAACGTTGATGTGCCGTAAAATATCTTCAATATTCGCATTCAAAGCCATTTATGCAAACTCTTAATATGAATGCCATTCAAAAACACATTTTAACCCAATGTTTATTCACGCATATCGTATACAAGATTGTTATTAAATCTCAATGTATTCACACTTCATATGAATTCATAAATAATTGGAGTGGGATTTGCAAAGCGAGTTCTGTACTACTTGTACTGGCTCATATGATAATACAGTATGTTCTCCATATTATTCAGATTCGACACTCGAATTGGCAATAATTTTGATAAGTTTTTTAAATTTAAAATTTATATTTGCATAATATAAATGTTAAGTTCAATTTATAACAACAAAGGCCCAGATTCTAATAGAAGCATGGTGAAACATGCATTCTCAGTGTTCTTTTCGTCTCAACAAGTATATTTAAAAAGGTTTAAAATATCGATTTGAATCAGTATTATCAATATTATCTTGCACATTTCACAGAGAGCAATAAATATTTTCGATGAAATTCTAGATTAATTATAGATTCATTAAAATAATATATATAAGGCATTAAAGTGTGTCAACAAGTGTATATCAGTCAGAATATTTTAACTTGGTTCTTTTTATCTAGATTATTAGGTTGGTTTTATAAACTAACTAGTATTGAGAATGGATCGGATCATATGTTTGAAACAAATTCACTTTCGGCTATTTATGCGACAATACTCTAATGCTATTGTTTTAACTTTGTTTTGAGTATAAAAAAGAAGAATTTTATATATTTTATATTTGAAAGTACAAGCAATACAACGAAGAACTTATGGAAAGAATTTATTGCAAGTAATTTCATAACTTTCTTAACTGTCATTTTTAATAGTCTCTCAGCGTTTTTAAAGATTACAAATAGCTTTGCGATAAGTTTTACTATTTTTATATATATTTCTTTTAAATGCAACGAAAATTTTTTTATTCTGTCGGACAATAAAATTACTTAAGGTTATAAATTATTGTATTCTTTAAAATCCTTTTGAATTCTTTCTCTACTTTTTTAGAGATAAAACCAGAAAATGTGAGAAATATAGTACAACTGATATATGATATATGGCATCGATTGGATCATAATTTTGGTTTTAATGAATTTCTCTTCAGATACTTATCGATAATATTATTGGAAATGTCATTCAATTCATAAATAAGAAACCAATGCTTCTCTTCCTTTCATATTCTGGTGAAACACAAGTTTTGTGAACCTTAAACAAAAATAATGAATCGATTCCTGAATTTTGTCAGCTTTTGCTTCTCGTATTAAATCTGAAATAATGTTAGGACTCGTAACAACACTACACGTAATACTCGAAGCGTTATATTGAAGTCCGGATGCAATCCAATAAATTAAATGTAAGAAATGTACTATAAATGTGAGTCTAATCAATCAATTGCTTGTATTTTCGATTTGATTAATAAAAATGAATATTCAATACAACCAATAAATGGCATAACTTCTAAGTCACGATAATTCCACTTCAAATGTATGCATAGATTTCACTTATTTCTCCTCAATTTTCCTGATCATATAAAAAATTAAAATTCACCAGAACTGCTTTCTTGATATGTTTTATAATTATGTTATTTTTCACTTAAATAAATGTTAAATTAATTAAATTTTTATTAATTGTTATTTGATTTTTCACAAAAAAAATTGGAAAAGATTCAGACAAAACGAGTTCATCGATAGAAAAGTTGCAAACTTTTGATTTGATTGTAACGAAAAGGGATTCAAACAATTGATTATTGCTTTCCTTTTCTGAGTCACAGAAAAATATAAATATAATTGATTTGAGGTTAACTAAACTGAACTGAGTTTATGTTCAACTGAATGCTAGACCGAATCAATGGTAGGCTTTGGTCAGAAATCATAAATAAAAGATCTGATTAATTAGTTTGTGTCAAATGTGAACAATATTGAGAGAATAGGAGTATAAATGTTTGCTCCGGACATACAATCGCCAATAGAAGCAGACAATCGGTAAGCAAATAAAAGCAACCGAAATAAGTGCAACAAATATTAAAGAGTTGTATTAAAAGAGGAATTTCGACATTCAATACATTCAAGTATTCTATGATTACAATAGGTATAGCCATTCGTTTCGTTTAATTAAACGCTTGTGTCCTCCTTAACAACCATTGCCACAGCACTGGAATAGCTGTGAGAGCACTGAGAGATTGGAAGCAGAAAATGAAAAAAATAATAGAATAGAGTATAGTATAGTATACACTAGTTTTTCTAGACCAGCGGTATCGCCAGTATGTCTACCCCTACCCCCCTTAATCCATAACCCCTGTGTTCAACCAATCCTAATACATAATAGAGTACAGGGTAGTATTAGATTTTTTACATGTAAGAGTACACATAAAAGGATTAAAGAATAAACAAATGACAGTAAAATTTAGTCCTTTTTATCTTTTCTCTTACATTTGAAGTGAAAAGTCAAATACTACCCTGTACTTTATTATTGTATTAGGATTGGTTGAACACAGGGGTTATGGATTAAGGGGGTAAGCGTAGACATACTGGCGATAACGCTGGTCCAGAAAAACTAGTGTATAGTACAGATGAGAACCCCTTTTGTGCCAATTATTTATGTCTTACCATTAATAGACTCGACAGCAATACAGAGCTTAACAAACAATAGGCATACTATGGCATAGCTCTGGCATATTATTGTGAGGGCAGAGCTATGCCATTGGATACGAGCATTGTATGCAGCAATCAATTGACCTGCAGGTGCTCTACTGCCAGATCTATCCTCGACGGAACACGTCTTCAGCCTATTTATTCATTTTGCCGGCTCATCAACCAATCCGGTTGACTAACACTTTGTCTTAATGTTCCAAATGTTAGACTTTCTTCTATTGCCTCTCAATCACACCCCCTCTCCCTGGGCTCAATCCTATCCATGTCGTTCATGTCTGTCCAATTTAGACCTTTTCCCAATTGCTTAATGTTTTTTATTCTATTTGTTTTATATGTTAAACATATTGATTGTCTGATAGTCTGAATTCATTTATTCATTCATTTGCTTTCAATTTCTGTCTATTCTCTGCTAATTAATTGAATTGCAATAAACCCATACTTTTTGCTCATTTATTATATAATTACTGATATTTAACAATCATTTTATGAATTTTTATTCAATTAATAGCAAAATAAATATTATATCAGTATTAATGTCAACATTAATCCAAACTTTTATTCTATTTATTATTAATTATTCTTTTCTTAATAAAAAACTTTATAATTATTGAGATATAAAATTGAATTGAATGCGACGTATAAAAGTATCAAGGTGTTTATGTGACTATTCGTTACCGGTTTAACCAAATCTTAACAGATATTATTATACAGTATTTTAATATTGAAATAAATATTTTTATATAATTTTAATTCAAAATTAGGTGAAAACCATTAAATGTTTACATAATTTGATCCAGTAGCACGATAGCACTGCAATGGCCCTCCACTGGTCAACTCTGTTGCTCTTCTCAATCAGCAAGGTTCAATGAAATCAAGCAAAATGGCAGATAATTTTGTTTAATTAAAGGGAGTACTCATATATACATATCCCTCGAGTGGTTCACAACTATTTGATGCCATAAAAAGCCAAAGTGTTATTCCCATGAATTTGCACTATACTGTATGTACGGCTCTAAAGTGTCCAGATTATATATTAGTCACACATTTATTTCAAGTGCATGATAGAGACGAAAGCACTCGATAGCACTACTACTATAACGGATGGGATTCAGTGGAATCGAAAACTTATTCTGGTTTGAGCTCATGTTATGTTATATTTTGTTTATTTGCGAATAAAAATAATTTTAACCGAATTGAGTACAAGAGATATTGTAGTAATCTCGTTGTGTGAGTCCATAAACGTGATTAAACCCGTTATATCGTAAGACAATATAATACAAAATAATGCAGAATTAGTCGGAGCTCTCAATTATATTGAAAGAGCAAACACTCTGTTGTAATGTTCTCTCAGTTTGTTTATAAACTTATTAGTTGTTGTGCTTTACTTATGGGACTACTTCTCCAATAATGCAAACTCTTTATCGTTATTAGACTCCACTCTTAGACTAACTATTCTTTACACAAGAATACTAGCCTTCAGTTTTCAGATAAGAATATAAAAAATTGCATTAATTTAATGGAAATGAAAGATAGATTAATCTAAGTTCAGATAATTCATTACAAACTATAGAAAAAATCAATTCGTATTGAATTCAGTAAAATTCAATTTTTATTCTTCTCATTAGTTATTTTAAATTAATTTTTATATTAATTTTGTAAATATATTCAGCAAATATTCTTGTTTAATAGCAATGCGGTCTTTGAAAATATAAGTCAATCAATTATTTTCTCAATTTATCAAAAATATTATATTTTTAGAAGAATTTCAAAATTTTTCGGTTAAAATGAATTATAATTTATAATCAAATGTTTGCGTCGTTTAACAAAAAAATAATAGAAAAACGTTTTTATTCTTTTCTATATTTTGAAAATAACTTTCAGAGGTATTAATTTCGGATAAGATAGCACTGAATGGATCATTAACTCAATATTCAGTCAGACATAAAAATGTTCAAAAAAGTAGTGCTTTTAATATCGGTTTCATTTTGCCATTTATTTCATTGGAATTTCATTTCAAATATTTTCAGTCATTTCTAAAATTATAAACAAATAAACTATGTAACGAAATTTAGCAAGGACGATGATAATATTCCTGATTAAAACAAAAGTATCTGCATTTTTACCTGTTTTAGATTTATGACAATTTCTAATCACTTTCTTATATGTATTTTATATTTACATAAAAAACTTAATTCCGGATCCAATTTGTAGTGAAGATGAGAAACATTAATATTAATTAGTATTAAATACAAATTACTGCTAATTAAGTATATTTTTGCAGCGAATACATTGAAAGAATCTCTTCTGTTCTCTACAACACTAATGGTTTCACTTAATCTGATTTAAAGAAAAGCCAAGAATTTTAAATAATTTAATTAATGAAAATACAACTCACTCTCAATTTATTTATTTATTTTTCTCTTCCCTTTAAATGAATCTTTGCTTAAACATTGAGAAAAATATAACAAACTGTCAATGAGTTAGTTCTCAACTCAATCATCGTTTTGTTTCATCTTTAAAGCCAAGGAATCTTAAGATTCTATTCGTTAATGATTTGTATTAGCATTCAATCATTTTTCAAACAAATCTTTATTTAATACTATTTGGGACTCAATTCTAATTTTAGTTTTATTTAAGTCAATGAAAACCACAATTACTCCGGTGTTCACCGATTTTAGCAAAACCTAAACTTTTGTTTTAAAAATTTATTATACTCTTTGGTTAACTCATAAATCTGTGTTTAACCCAAAATAAACATATTTACCGATCGTTTCCTAAAGTAAATAAAAGCGATTCATGTCTTTCAATGGATTGACTCTTTAGTTGATCCCAACCCAAAATCTGATGTCTTAATCATTTAGACCTAAACAGACAATATGTTGATTGAGTTCACTTCAGTTTTTCATCACTCAAAACATTATCAGAAAACATAACAAATGATCTCGACTTTAGAAGTGAATAATTATTTATAGAAATTATACAAAACGTTCAATACATAGAGAATACAAGAGTTGATCGGAAAATATCTCTGAATTTAAGTTCACTAAAAATAAGTTCATATAAAATATGAGAGAAAAAAGTAAATTAAGAAACAATATGTGTATTAATGGCACAAAACAGAAAATGCTCAGAGAAATGTTTTTTGGGCTAAATATTTCAAAGCATTACTTCTTTTATTTCTGTCTGACTCTTCAGATTGAGAAGAAGTGACACTCTCTTAGACTTAGTGTCAAAGCATAAAAGTTTAATAGAAAAAGATATTCAGTTTAATGCACTTTTCGTTTCATTTTTTGGCTTTAGATCTGAATTTGAAAAATATATTCTTTAAAACAGTAGAAAAGGTGTTATATATTAAAAGTTTTTTTGGTGTCGTTTGCAGTGCAGTCAACCGGCACTCCTCTCATGCCATTCAAAATGATTGTCAGATTAAAAGTTTTTTTTATATAACATCTGAAAGAATTACAGTTCAATGCATTAGTGCATACAATCTGAATGGATTGCCAATTCGTAACACTCAAAGAGAATAATTAAAATCAATTAGTTTTCAAATATTTGTGAGTACAGTAAAGCTTGTTTTTATCCAAGTCTTAATTGAATTGAGAGAGAGATCAGTCATTTTTTTAATAATATAGCAAATGAACACAATTTAAATATAGCTAGCTTATCATAAGTAAGGACTCAAAAAGCAAGATATTCGAGAAAACAGTAAATACACTGAACAGATAAGTTATTTGAGATAAGTTAGAAAAATAAACAACTGATGCAAAAGTTACACTTTGTTAGTCTTAACTATTCGCACATTAAAGCATATAATACCTCAAATATTTGCCTCTAATCTCATGGATTATCTAATAGTTTGCTTCTCTTGGAGAGAGCGAGAGAGAGAGAGAGAGAGAGAGAGAGAGAGCGAGAGAGAGAGAGAGAGAGAGAGAGGGAGAGAGAGAGAGGGAGAGAGAGAGAGAGAGAGACTACTGTTTGATCGACTGAAAGGCAAGTAACACTTTTTCATGTAGGGTAAAATAGTGATTGTGTGCTTACTCTATGTTGGCTTCAATGGTGAAAAGTGTATTGAAGTCGAACTCTGGATGTAATGGTTTCGTTGGGTTTATCTCTAATGTCTGTAATTCACTACAACTTCAGTATCTTTTTTGTTGAATAAAACTTACAATACTTTATCAAAAGCGATAATATTTCTCAATACAAATACGAATGAAATCAAATCAAGTGAATTAGAAATACTGTCAAAAATATAATAGAATTTCTGCTAAAAACATAAATCAAATGTTCGTTTGCTTTCAAATTCTGATAAATCAATAATAATATCACTTTATTTGTATTGTCCTTTAATTAACAGTAAAAAGAATGACCCAGGAATAATATGAACTCATAGAATAATGAAAACTTTTAATTGCAACCGGGAAGTTCAAAAAGTACACGATCTCGTTAACATCACAGATTGATCTGGCTAAAAGCATTAATAATTTATAAACTATCTAGCTTAACTTATGTAAATCCAATTCTCATGAATTCTATTATTTCTGTAAAAATATAGAATATATAGAATATATTTTTACAGAAATAATAGAATTCATAAGAATTGGATTTACATAAGTTAAGCTAGATAGTTTACAAATTATTAATGCTTTTAGCCAGATCAATCTGTGATGTTGACGAGATCGTGTACTTTTTGAATTCTATAATAGCGATAATATAAAATTCATACTGATGCTATAATACTATCCTGCTCATTTACAATTCTGTAGACTACATATAAATATTAATTTGTTTGCGTCCAATAATTATGAACATAATTCAAAACCAATTCAGCGAATCTAATTGACTGCAGAAGAGAATCAGCCAGGTTCATAAAAATTTATTTCGGAAAAAGTAAATTGTTATTACATCCAAAATATTGAACATTATGTTTATGTTGTCATTAAGTTTAGAGTATTTCTAAAGAATAAGTAAATTCTTCGAGAATTCTAAAGAGGAAGAGAAATGCAATCAAAATCTATTGCTTACTCAGACTATTCAGACATTCATTTTTGCTAATACTTGTAATTTATTTGAAAATATAAATTACAAACATTTGTACTCTTTTGGGATTCTTATGACTCGAATATTTTTGTCCGTAAGTTTGGATTTAGAGCTCAATTTTTATATAAAAAATATTGTCGTTATCATCAAAAGCAGTTCTGAATTAATAATTTAGGGAAAACGCGTTAAAGTCTATTATTATAGAAATCTCTCTCTTAAGCAGAAAATACATTATATTTCTGTCATTATTGTTGTTATGATATATGGATAATAAGCCACTGAATGCTAGCATAAGAAGTAATGCATTCAATGATTTACGTCTCATTGGCTCTGAAGAGAGTATAAGAGAGTTATGACCAGAGATGAGCATATATTAGATAACAGGAAATTTGCGTTATCTTAGCCAAAATATTCCGGGGTTTTAATGTGCAGCATCATTTACAGTGTTAGCATGCTAATTTTTAAACAGGAAAATAGCGATATTCATCAAGTATATCAAAACCTGATTAAAATTTTGCCAGACATTGATCATTTTCATGGAAACCAGGCAATTTATATCAACTCAAGTCTTGCCTCAAAAGTGATTTTGATGTTTGGATACTCTGGTCGTCACTGTTTGCAACTATAATATACGACAAATATTTTATGAATAATAGCATAAATAGAAATATTTTTAACAATAAAATGTAGATCTGGTATGAGATGAGTCACATCTTATCGATATTTGCGGATCAATTGGTCGACAACTAAAATATTTGGGCATTGAATGGCTGAATGGCTGACCAAAATTACAGGAAGTGCCGCAATCATCATCATTATCATCAACGCCATCATCATCTGTGCTAATAGTTTACAATCAAATGTTATAATAGTTTGGAAGACATTTAGTAAAGAAGAAAACGATTTCTAGATTTTTATTATATTCTATACAAAACAGTTATATATTCTTCAAAATTATTCACTCATTTTTGAAATCGATTTTTATATAACTGTAATTTGAAAGCAGAATATTCTCATCAAAATTCTAGAGAAAACACTCATTTGTTTTATAAAAAGATTTGTAATTTTGAACTAAATTTTCAAATTCTATGCAAGAAATTCGTTGCCATTAATCGAAGTAACTGTAAAACTGAGTGAAGTTTTCTTTTCTTTTATTTCATTCAATTGCAGAACAGAATAACGGAATGAATAAAAGATTAGAAGCGCTGATGAATTGTATCATTGGATCCTTATTTTGATAGGGATTTTGTTCTCTGAATAAACTTTAATCCTTTTCAATGAGAATCTATACAATTCTGTATTACTTTATATTCTATTTGTGTTTAGTTTTATTTGAAATGAAAAAACGAATTTTTAATTCCATTCACTTTGAAAAGGCAGTCTATAAATTCGACATTGCACATTTTGTTAACTTCAACTTCAGCCTGGCTTTTTATTTTCTACTGACTTGAGAATGAAGTGAACGCAAAAGCAAATGCGATATATTTTATAATTAATTTTTGTAAATAACATCAATTAATTTGTTTTGTGTTTAGATAATTAAAAATTAAATAGTTTTAACCAATACTATACTCTATTTATTGGTTTAAGCTTTAAAGGGAATGGACGGTAGTCTATGAGAACTTGCCTCGACGATATCTCCTAAACTAGCAATGACAATTCAAAAATAAT